>JZKD02S1280272.1:705192-721655 GCA_000966675.3 Picea glauca
ATGCCTTAACTAAGGCATAGTAACATGTCTTTCACATATTTAGTGGGTCAATTCTCTGGAATGGAGAGCACTAGATCCATAGGCTGTGCTCTATCCATCGTAGGGTTTCATCGTTCTTTTGGATTTGCACGCAGACTCCAACCTGAACTAAGCGAATACCAAACATCGTAGTTGATAGCTTTCTCCATTTCTATTGAGGGTTTGACAGTTCTATACTTATATTTGGTTTATAGATTATGTATTCATTTAACTCGATGTTTCTCTTACTTCTGTGATTTACAGATAGGGAGACGCTAAGTTAGAGTTAATGGCGTACCCAAGCAGCATACTTCATTGTATATTCCAGAACTCAAGTAAAGGGAGAAGTTAAGTTTTGTTCTTGAATCTTTCACCTCATTCAAAACGTGCGTTTTTAACAAAAGTTTGGTTACAAAATTTGATGGAGGGTCACTTGAAACCCTTGGTGAGAAATGGTTTATGACTATGAGAATTACCAATATCGTGGCCTTGTTTTGAAATAAATATTTCATCTTTTTTCAATGACAACAATGTATTGTTTATTGTGCAAAGGATTATGTATGTTCTCAAAACAAAGCCACGATCAAAACAATAAACAAATAAACAAATAATCTTGCTTGAAAGTAAAGGATGAATAGATTTATATCTTTTATTTCTAACCATAATAAATGAATAATAAAATTTTACAAAAGATTTTTCTATGTTTTATTGTTATTTATACTACAATATTTATAAACAATTTTTTTTCCAAAGCAGTTTGAAGAAGAAATTATAGTGTCATTATAGGGTTTATTGCTACTAACAATTCAAATAATAAATAAATCTGGTATCTTTGGTTATAATCAGAATTGTAACTTTTATAACTATTTTTTATTGTAATAATTGTTATTCATTAGTAAAAGAAATATGAATAAAATAAATAAAACATATCTAAGCTCTCTTCAATATTGGGAACTGAAAGTTGTATAACCACTCCCATATTTCTTAAGTTTTGTTCCTCACAAAACCACCAAACTCATTTCTTCACAAATACTCAACAACATTATGCCTCATAATATACTTATGCTTTAATAGTTTGCCTGGATCTTTTCAAGTTATCCTCATCCCTAACACTAAGGAATAGTCTTGGCCTACATTTATGCTACCTTGTTCCCTCACATCCCACACCTTTGGGAGTAGGGTTACACTTGTCATATGGATAACAATTCATTCTAGTGGTTTTTATCCTTTTCACTCACTCATGGAATAATGATTTACTATTTAATGAAATAAATTAAAAATACAAGTCACAAAAATATTCCTCATCAATGTTTATTATGACATAGCTTCACATAAGTCTTTTCCAATAATTTCGAGAACAAAATCTAGCAAGAAATTAAATATTAGACATTCCTAAACTGATGAGTATTACAACCCATAAAGAAGATCACGTGTGTTGTTGCAAGAGCCAAACATTCTGAGAAGGAATCTGGTGGGAAATTGGATTTCCTATGTGAAATACATTTGAAAATTTACAATTGAAACGTGCTATGATGATATCCCATGATAGAAACTGAGAATAAGGATTACTACACTCGATCCTTATCCTTATGATTGCCACGGGATAATTTTTTTTTATGAAGTTCTAGTAGTGAGTTGCACTCTCCTTGCACAAGCTTGGCATATAATGGATTTCCAAGAGATTGTGTAGCAGTGAAGGGGATTCGTGAGCTTGGAGGGTAAGGGTGGAAAGGGGGTGGGGGAAATTCAAGAATGTATATCACATGGTGGTTGGGATCATGAGGGTGTGAGAAAGGAAAACAAGTTGAATCCTTGAAGTGGCCACTTGTTAAATAGAGCAAAAACCATATGAATAAGCGATCATATTCACAATGTTAATTATATTGAAAGATGTGTAAATTGTTGATCAATGTGTTCTAAGTTTTTCCTTATTCAGTGTTGTTTGTTGTAATGACATTTGTGCATATGCATTTTTATGCGATTGAATGCATTTGCGTAACTTTATAGTCATCACTACACAATTTTAAATTCAATGTGTTATGTGTTGATTGTTATGGGAAGTTGCATGAGATTATATGTCATGTTGTGTATTTTTTTTCCACCAAAATTGTGTTAATATGTTATGTAGAGGCACCATTGAAACTATTTGAAAGTTGAAAAATTCATTATCATAGCCACAATTTAGAGAATTCATGTCCAACCTCATGCTGGAACCTTGGAAGGGAAGTTGTAGAGCTTGAGGGGCTACCATGCATAGAATGGGGTGTAGTTACTTGGGTTGTGAAGGTTGAGGGGAATGAGAGTTTGTTGGTTGGAATTTTTGTCGGAATCAACAAAGTATGAAAGATATCATAGTTGTGGGGAAAGAGGAAAGTGGTGTTGACTCCTGGTTGGAATTGTTGATCTTACACTTTTTGGGTCAAGGTGCCTATGCTTGTATGTTTTTGGGTCGGAGTGTCTATGTATGTATATGTTTTGGGCTAGGGTTCCTCTGTCTCTATGTTTTTGGGATAGAGTGCCTATGTGTGTGTCTTTAGCGGGGTGCCTATCTATCTAAGGTTTTTGTCCTGGTATGCCTATGTAATTATGTTGGGTTGGGATGCTTACTTTGTATTGGATTGAAGAGCCTATGTATTGATTAAAGGCAAGAGAGTCTAGTTTTGTAATATGTATGAACACATGTAGGGTGTTGTGTAGTAACAACAATGCAAAAATATGGAAGAAGGGAATGTAACATCTCCACTTTTAAACCCCACAAATTACAATGTAACTGTGTAAATGTCGATTAATATGGTGAGCTAATGTATTGGGGTGAAGAGATCATATTGATTTAATGTGGTCGTGGGTTGAATTGTATATTATGTACATTGAATTGATTAATAAAAATAGTTATCACTGGGTGCTATAAGAGAGGGATGAAAATGATGGAGGGCTATGATTCCATAAGAGAGAAGAATGAAAAGGGGAAGGAGGAATTATGCATGGGTATCAATCCAAACCCACATTCCTGGATTTTATTATCATTGTGTATAAACCTTTTATATGTTGTTGAGTGTTCTCAAAGCGTTTCATTAAGCTAATCTAAGAGGTTAAGTGTGAGGATTCATACCCCAAAGAGTTACTAGGAGCATGGGGTTGAAGTAATTTCATCTTTGGGAGCATGGGTTTGAAGTACTCTTTTGGACAGAAAGAGACATGCGTGTAAGCGTGTAGTGCATTTTCTCATTGAGGAAATGACTCTAGAGCCTTGTTGAGAGGATGAGAGGTTCCTGGTCAACCTGGTGCACTAGAGTCTTGAAGGGAAGTGGGAAAGCCCGAGATGTGTGCACTGAAAGGGGTATCCCATTTGTTGGGTTGTGTAGGTTGTGGGGAAGAGAGTAGAAATTGTTGCTATTGAGTATGGAGGGGCTACTGGGTATGGAGCATCAACAATTAGGAGTTACAGATTTCTTTGTGGACTCATAGCCTCATCTTGGGGTGGCTTGTTGTTGAAAGAAAATGAAAAACTCTATTTTAATTATTTGTTGTTACTTTATTTATTCCATTGTTTGAATGGTTTAGATGAATGATTGGTATTTTTTTGTTTCTTAATAAGTTGCATTCATGGTTTTCATTATGCTCTAGATGCATTTATAATTGTGGTATCAATCAAATGATTAAATTTGTGTGTAATTTGTAGTTGGTATAATCAAATTAAAAAATCTTATTTTTAATGTGGGTTTCAGTTGTTTTCCTCTTGGATATCCTCTTTGTAAGAACTACAAGGGTAACAATAAACATGGAATATGGATAAAAAAGTTTATAAATCAATTCTTTATAGATATGAAAATGCTTAGAAAAAACAATCCCCACTCCACAAAAATAAATTTCTTTGATTGCAATGAAAATGACTAGCAAAATCATCATGAACCATTGGAGAGAAAAATGACCCCTAAAAATTGAATTTCATGCTTGTAGAGCTATTTTTTCACTATTTATATAAACAGATAGATTACATTATGACATTCTATAACAAAAAATTTAAAAATGAACCATTTGTCAGCAGCTACTACGTAGTCCAAAACAGGTTACAAGGAAGACCCCACTGCCAAAATCATCCAAGCCCTTTAAACATAATTGCAACTTGGCCATTCAGTATGACTTCAAATCATTCGCATTAAAAACATAAATCCACCCTTTTAGCCCACACAAGAAGAGTCACAAACATCAACATCAAGATACATACATCTGTGTTTCTTGTAATTCTTTATTTGTTTTACAAAATATTTCTTCAAAATAAAGTTCTCATTAGACAAACAAGAAATTTGGTTTCACAAATCAGCACATAATAATACATGAGATGATATAACTAATATTGCGAAGCATTGTTCTTTGTTCTACTGGTCTGGTTCATTCAACATGTTCTATTCAAACAATGTTTTCATCATAACAGGGGGTTTTAACATTGTGGTATGACTCAGTATAACAGATGCCTTCAAGTAGACGAAATTAGAATATCTTAGAACACTTATGTACAATAGATGCCTTCAAGTAGACGAAATCAGAATATCTTAGGACATTTAGGTACAATAGATGAAAGATTTCTAATCTAATATAGGCTTGAGACGAAGATTTAATCCGTTTCCAGTGATATGGAGTGTCAGTGTGGGACGATATTTCACTTTCTTTCCCTCAACAGCTTCAAATGTGAAGAAACGTACAAGAACAACAACAAAAATTTTCATTTGCATGTATGCAAAATCCTTGCCAAGACAAATGCGAGGCCCAGCCTGTAAGTCAAACACACACCACCATATCGATTTCAAGACATTATCTACGTACTTTTTCAAAAGATTAACTATCATGTTTCGGGCACTTACCTGAAACACAGTGAATTTGAATGGTGACTGGCTCGAAAACTCCATTCTGAAGCCATCTCTAAGGCTTAAACTCCTCTGCATCAATGCCCCACAGCTATGTCATTCTTCCCATAGAATAAGGCACATAGTTGATCGTATCACACTTCTTGATTTTGAATCCATCGGGAAGGATGTCATCAGAAACTACATACTTTGGATCCTGCAAATTGTGTTTTGTCAAATTTATGATGAGCCACACTCTTTGATTTCTGCACTTCTAAATAAGGCATAGGAATCCAAAATTCAGACGAACTTATCCATATTTTTCCAAAAGACAAGTCATAAAAGAAATTGGTTTGGGCAGGCCCACGAATGCAATGAAAATATGAATATAATATTATGTCATATCCTAACTGACGGAATTCCAGTGCAGGCTATCAAGAGGAGTAACAATACACAATTATTCATGGACAATGATTAGTAAAAGAGAATGTTGGAGATACGCAAGTGTCTTACCGTAGGAAGAGTTGGGTGTAAGCGTAAGGCCTCTGATAAAGCTGCGTGAAGATAGTGCATCTTATCTAATACTATGTGCGTCAGACTTTGAGAAAACATACTTATAGATTCTTTAATGGACACACATTCATTCTCCTTGACCAGGTCACAAATTTGTTGAAGAATCTTTCCTTCAACATCTGGATTCTTGCAAGGCAAATGAAAGAACCAACAAAGGGTAACTGCAGTTGTGTCCTGGCCAACTATCATGAAATTCAGAATAATATCTCGCAGTTGTGTTTCTCACTTAATGCAATAAAGCAAGACAGTATGTTTGGTTTTACCTCTAAAAATATTTGAAGCCATTGACAGAGAAACAAGGTCACAAGTATGAGCAATAATAGTCTGTCAAAATGTTAAAAGAACAATTATAGCGTCTGCTTGTGAGAAAAGAACACGCTAAAGAAGCAAAGGACAAGAAGACGTAGCTATAAGATCGGTCCTGCTAACAGATCTAAGGCGTTCATCGAGTTCAGAAAGGAAGAGGAGCACGCAGAAAAGGCAAAAGATTTTCAGCCGTCAGATTTAGCGCAGAGGACCGATAGCCATCGAATCCGGGAGAAAGTGCACGAGGTTTAGCCCTCTGGAGCGCACAGGAGAAAAGCCATCTTGCAAAGTCACGAAATCTAAAAATCATTGGGATCGTCTATCAAGGAGGACACGCGGCGAGATCTCGGCATTTCGCTGACTCGCAGGGAGTAAAGGTCAGAAAACACTGCGGTGAGAATTCACGAATCATGAAATCATGACTCGATCTGAACCATTGGATCGAGAAAGATCATGCATTGTCTATCTGACGCTATCGTCAAATCAATAATTGGGAGTTGGATGAGCAGAGGAGATTGCACTCCATACCCTGATACGCGAAGTCCCGAAATCATGAAATCACTCCAACCATTGGATCTAGAGTGATAGGTGGCAAAGATCCGAAAGCCATCGGATTTTTTTTGGCGCCGGGAGAATGAAGGTGAAGACTAGGGAAATAATATTTTGCAAGAGAATCAAGATCGTCCATCTCATAGGATAGGTGGCAACAGATCCAAGCGCCATCAAAAATTTGGCATTTCTAAGTTCGGGGTTTGGAGAACATCGTGACAAGAGTTCAAGAGTCACGAAATACCGATTCACGAAATCCCAAAAGGATGTGGACCATTAGATCATAGGAGGATATAGACCGTCGATGCTAGCGCCATCACGATTTCAGCTACCGAGAAATCAGAGGCAAGAGTCTCGTGAACTTGTGATACGTGAAATTTTGAAATAATCTAAGTTGTTGATCGAGTGTAGATCTGGACCGTTAGATCTCCGATTGTGGAGGATTGTAGATCGTTGATCATGATATTCCAAAGAAATTGTGGTCGTTGATCTCAAATCAACGAGGATCGTTGATCCTTGAAGCAATTTCACATTTCGTCTACTCGAAGGAACTGCTACCTTCAGCGTTGAAATGCGAAAGTCTTGAAACGCGAAAGCTCATAGCACCTCGTTTTTTTTCTACCCACAGTCATATGAGAAGCTAAAATTTCTTTGGCTCTCGAGTAAACTCAGAAATCCCTATTCTACCATTAAAGGGGCTACAGTTGCTACAATATTACAGTTGCTAAAGAACATAGCTCAGAGCCCTGAATCAGTAGATCTTTCACTCGGATAGTGAGATCGAGTTTGATCGAAGTCAAAGAAGTGGTTTATACCACGTTTTTCGGTCCAAAGTCACTGCAAGAAATTAGAAGACCCAGTTTTACGTGCAGGAAACAGATAAACACGAAATTTTCTAACAATTTTTTTTTTCTTTTGTTTTGTTAAATTCTTTAAAGATAGCCACATCTAGCAATTTAGGACCAACTCAAGGTCTAATTCTTCATGGAAAGAATTATGAGTTTTGGTCTCTTCAAATGAGATCCTTCTTGCAAGCACAAGAGTGCTAGGATCCAATGGATCTTGGATATGTGGAACCAGATCCAACAGACCTTTCCGCCATGACAAACCAACAGAGAATTGCTCAGGCAACACAGAGGAATAGAGAGAATAAAGCCAAATTCTGGATTCAAAATTTAGTGGATGACTCGATTTGCTCAAAAATCACAGGCGTTGTTACTTCAAAACAGGCTTGGGACATCCTTAAATCAGCCTACCAAGGAATTGACAGGGTCAAAACAGTCAAACTACAAACCTTGAGGACGTAATTCGAGACTTTAAGAATGACAGAGTCTGAAAATGTGGATCAATTTATGACCAGAGTTATGGGAATTGTGAACTAGATCAGCTTGACTGGTGAATCCATCCCCGATCAATGCATTGTTGAGAAATTCCTCGAAAGTTTACCAAAGAAATTCGAAATGGTTGTTACAGCAATCCTTGAATCCAAGGATCTGTCATGTTTTTCAACAGATGAACTAATTAGTTCCCTGTTGACACATGAGACCAGACTACATCTCATAGATGAGTCAATCGCCAATGCCTTCAAAACTCAATTCTCCTTCAGTAGAGGGAGAGGAAGAGGAAGAGGTAGAGGTCACCAAGGAAGAGGGACCATTACAAGTACCCAACCTTCAAGTGGAGGTAACATACAATAGAACCAGAATCAAAATTTCCAAGGTCATAGACACCAGCACCCGAATCAGAATTTCCAGCCTCAAAGAGGTAGAGGAAGAAGATCAAATGACAAATCAAGCATACAATGCTATTACTGCAAAAAGTATGGGCACTATGAATCTGAATGCAGGAAGAAGCAAGCAGATCAATTCTCAGGTAGAGCACATGTCTCAAATCATACAAGAGAAACCTCAAAAGGTATGTTTCTCTCATGCCACAAGACTGAAGAACAACCTAAAGATCTTTGGTTGCTAGACAGTGGATGCAACAATCACATGGCAGGTAACAAAGATTTACTTTCATGCATTGATTCTTCAATCTCATTTGATATTACACTTGGAAATGATTCCTTAGTCAAAGTTAAAGGAAAAGGAACTGTACTTATTCTTACTAAACAAAATGTAAAGAAAGACATAAACAATGTTTATCATGTTCCAGATCTGAAACATAATCTACTAAGTGCAGGACAACTCATTGAACATGGATATAAGGTACTTTTTGACAGAGCATTTTGCAGGATATATGATAAAACCCCCAACAGAAAATTGATTTCTGAAATCCACATGACTCAGAATAGGATGTTTCCCCTGACCCTCAGAACTGCAAATCTGATCCAAACATATGCACAAAGTGCATCCACCGCCAATGAAACTATTGTTTGGCATACAAGATTTGGACATCTACCCTTTCAGAGTCTAAGTCTTCTACAGAAGCACTCCATGGTGAAAGGTCTCCCTATCTTCTAAGAGTAAAATTCTCAATGTGAGTCTTGCATACTTGGAAAACATAAGAGAACTAGTTTTCCATAGTCCTCCACTCACGCCAAACAACATCTCAAACTTGTTCACACTGACTTATGTGGACCAATGCAAACATAGTCAATAGGTGGTAGATTTTATTTTCTAACGTTTATTAACGACTTTAGCAGGAAAATCTGGATCTATTTTCTCAAACACAAGTGTGAAAATTTTGCAAAATTCAAAGAATTCAAAGAAGAAGATGAAAAACGGAGTGGAAAACATATTAAATCTCTCAGGTCAAATGGAGGAGGAGAATACAACTCCAACGAATTTGCAAATTTCTGCAAATCACAAGGCATTATCGTGCAAACTATAGCCAGGTATACTCCACAACAGAATGGAGTGGCTGAAAGGAAAAACCAGACAATAATGAACATGGCAAGAAGCCTACTCAAAGAGAAATGTTTGTCAAATACTTTTTTGGTTGAAGCAACAACATGCTCAGCTTATCTCTTGAATAGATCTTCAACCACCAATCTAAAGATGAAATTCCCTCAAGAAGCATGGAGTGGGACAAAGCTAAATGTTTCCCATCTAAGGACATTCGTATGCATAGCATACGCTCACATCCCTTCTGAATTAAGGAAGAAACTTGATGATAGAAGTGAGAAATGCATCTCTCGATACAGTGAAACATCTAAAGCTTATAGGCTTTACAATCCAATCTCAAAGAAACTAATTCTCAGCAGAGATGTAAAATTTCTGGAAAATCAACTCTAGAACAAATCTGAAAATCAACAAATGGACAATCAAAATCCATTTCTACCCAGTGCTGAAAACACAGAAAATTCAAGACAGCCAATACCTCAACCTGCTCTTCCAAGATTGCAGGTACAAGACAACTTGAAAATTCTTAGAATAAATCAACTTCAAGCAGAGACTCATCCTGTGAACTTCAAAATCAGAGAACTCGAAGTTTGAGAGAAATCCATCAGCAATTGGATGACATTGAACAACACAATCTTTTTGCCTTAATGTCATGTAAACCTACATCTCTTAAAGAAGCAGCAAAGGAGCCACATTGGGTTCAAGCCATGAACCAAGAGTTTGACTCCATTGAGAAGAACAAAACACGGGATGTTGTTGATTTGCCCAGACACAAGAAGAGTATTGGTGTCAAGTGGGTTTACGAAACTAAACTCAATGAAAAAGGGAAGATTGAAAAACACAAGGCAAGACTTATTGCCAAAGGATTCTCACAACAACAAGGTATTGATTATGGTGAAACTTTTTCTCCAGTAGCAAGATTAGACACTGTAAGGACTCTATTGGCCATAGAAACCCAACACAAATGGCAAGTATATCAGATGGATGTCAAGTCATCTTTCCTGAATGGTTTCTTAGAAGAAGAAGTTTATGTCGATCGACCACCTGTATTTGAAGTCCAAGAGAAGCCAGCCAAAGTATATCGGTTGAAGAAAGCCTTGTATGGCTTAAAGCAAGCTCCAAGAGCTTGGTACAACAGAATTTACACTTACCTGATCAAAAGTGGTTTCAACAAAAGACAAAATGAGCCAATTCTTTACACCAAAACAGATTAGCGCGAAATTTTTTTGATTGTATGTTTATATGTTGATGACATGATATATACTGGAAATCTTGAGTTAACCAGTTTTAAACATGCCATGCAATTTGAGTTTGAGATGACAAATCTTGGCATAATGAAATATCTTTTGGGGATTTAGGTTGATCAATCAACCAAAGGAATTTTTGTCTGTCGGAAAAAGTATGTAGAAGACATCATCAAAAGATTCTGCATGAAGAATGCAATCGAGAAGAAACCCCTATACCCCTAGGCACAAAATTGAGCAAGAAAGATGAAGGCCCTACAGTGGACCCTACCCTTTACAAAATTTTAGTAGGTAGTTTGTTGTATCTTACAACAACTAGGCCTAATATTATGTATGCATCCAACCTTATTTCCAGATTCATGGAATCCCCAAAAGATTCTCACTGGAAGATGGCGAAATGGATTTTGAGATATGTTGCAAGAAATCTCAATTTTGGCTTATGGTACACTCAATCCGATGATAATCATCTCTCTCGTTACACAGATAGTGATTTTGCAGGCAGCCTAGATGACAAGAAAAGAACCTCAGAACATGTTTTTCACATGGGCACGAACATGATTTCATGGTCATCAAAGAAGCAACCAATTGTATCAATATCTTCTGCAGAGGAAGAGTATGTCGCTGCTACCTCAGCTTCCTGTCAAGCTGTGTGGCTAAGAAGAATATTGAAAGATATGTCACATGCAGAAAAAGATACAACACCTATCTTCTGTGACAACACCTCATCAGTTGCTCTATCCAAAAATCATGTATTTCACAAGAAAAGAAAAAACATTGACACTCTCTTTCACTTCATCCGCGATCTAGTCAATAATGGTGATATTGCACTTCAATTATGTGGCTCTCGAGATCAGCTCGCAGATATCTTCACAAAGCCACTTGGAAAATCCGTTTTTTATTTTCAGAGACAATACTTGGGCATCATTAGTGCTGATGTTTGGAACTGTTGAGTTTAAGGGGGAGTGTTAAATATAATGTAACCTCAACAGTCTCACTTTACATTGCTAGCTGTCCTGGCGAGTTGTACTATCGTTTCTTGATGTTCTTGATTTTCTTGAACCTATTTAGCTCAGCTCTTTTCCCTTCTCTCGATGTACTCTTTTCCTCATATACCTAATATATTGAATACTATTTCTGCTCTTCTCTTTCTCTGTATTCTCTACTTCTCATTTTATCATGAATGACCTTGTAGACAAAATCGTCCACTGTTTTGATGCTTTCCTTCAAGGAGGCTTCTACCCCAATATTGAAGTATCGTTTTAATTTCCAAGCAAGGTCGACATAACACCACAAAACCATAGCATTTGCAATATCAAAAGCCTTTGCAAAAGATGCCTCTGGTCTAGAGTTGGTATTTGATAAGCTGTTGATCTCCACTCCAAAGCCCAATTGCATCCATTGTTGATTTCAGTAAAAGACCCTATTGCCATTTATCCCTGTCAATTTATGATTATGCACCATAATATTTTTCCATAGAGTATTCACACAAGGATAGAGAGATACGAAAAAAATTAATGTGAAAGAAATCCCATCCTAGGGATTGCCCTCTAGCCTATAATCCATGACATTGATACCAACGAGAAACCTTATTAAGATTAAGAGGTGATATCTGAAAAAATATTGGGTGACTTCTTGGTATATACCATGAAGCTATAACTTTAAATATATGTGTGTGTGTGTGTGTGTGTGTGTGGAGGATAGCTTTAACAACAATCATTGTTGATAATTTTTACAACTAGATTTGAACTTGTGACCTAAGATTTTTTGTCAACAACATTTAGGTGAATAACAACTTGATAACTTGATTGGTTTGAGCCTTTCCACTATAATGTAATTTTGTCACCTACAAGTTTAGTAGGTGCTATTATTACTAAAAATGAATATTAACATCCCTCATAAAAACTACAAAACACTTCCTAACTTCTTCACTTTAAAAGCATCCATCCCTCCCAAAAACCACATAAAGTTGCCAAAGTACTAACCCTAATAATAACAATAGATAACTCTCCATACATAAACCCAAGTAATAATGATTCATATCCAAAGTAATAAATACATCAACCCAAGTAATAAAGATTCCTACATGACCCCAAGCAATAAATCTATAGAGATAGACACACGTGGACAAACACCACTTATTTATATACACGTGGACAAACACAACTGACAAACACAATTTATAGGTGAAGGACTTAACATGCCTGCATCTCTACTGTTTGTTTTGTTCGATAAGCTTCCAAAAGAATTTTTGATAGTTTGACTGCACTCTCCCGGAAAACAACACTGCTGAAGTCCTTCAACACTTTAGTTGAGAACTCAAAACTAGCTATTTTTCGCTGTTGTCGCCACTTCTCACCATCAACGCTGAAAATACCATCCCCAAGAAGGTCTTCCATAATATCATGGTTGAACTTTCCCTGTGAATTTTTCAAAACTACATAAGTCACAATAACATATATAAAGATATGACTCAATATATCTGAAGCAATGTCTTCTATATAACAGAAGCTGACCTTAACGTAGTTTGCAAAATTAAATCTAAGGATGTGCTCCACATTTGCAGGATCTGTCGTAAAAACATAGCTGAAGGTAGGGTAAGCTATTCTGTAAGTCTTGTAGCGTCTGTGATGATCAAAATGAAAGTCATGTATGCGTTTGAAATTGATGATGTGACCAACCACGGTTGCAGCCACAGGTGGGTACGAATCATCTTTCCATTTCAATTTGAATAAAAGTATCACCAACAATGCCAGCGCTATTGATGCTGTCGCATATTCTATGCTGCAATCCATTGTTTCTTCTAGCAAGACAGACACGATTGTGTATAAAGCATTGTCTGTATTATGTTATTTTGTCACACTTACAAATCACATGTTAGACATCAGTGCCAGATCACATGTTACTGATTCATTAGTTAGAATGTCAAAATATGAGCTGTGTAGGAGGCTTGAAATCGACTTAAGAAATACTAAAGGAAAGTAAAGGAGTTGGTTATATGTCAATACCAACCTCAACAAAATAATTGATTATGAAGGGATTGAATGTATGTCAATATATATATATATATATATTACTAAGGAGTTGGTTATATGTCAACACCAATCTCAAACCAATCTCAAGAAAATAATTTATTAGGAAGGGGATTAAGTGTATGTAAAAACATAAAACGATATTTATTATGAAGAAATTAAACCATTTTTATTGTGAAGGAATTAACTGTATGGTAATAATAATTTTAAATAGAATATTTTTTATTACTTGTTAAGAGTAGCTTTTTATAGTGTAATATGAGATACTTATAATTCTTTTCATTCTCAACATAAATTTGACAGATAATATTTAAAAATATATTAATAATAAAAATATATTTCAATATCTATTATTAATCAAATATTTCAATATCCTTATAAATAAAATATCTAGCTATATTATGTCCAAAAAATGAATTGAAATTAACCTACTTTGATGGACAAGGCTAATGGTATTTTGTTTTTTTGGTTACATGTCAACACCAGTTCTAACAAAATAATATATTAGGAAAGGATTTATGTCAACACCAATTTTAAAAATAATAGTTATATGTCAACTTCAATCCAAACAAAATAATTTATTATGAAAGGATTTAAACAATATCAATTTTAAAAAGAAAAATAAAAAATTATTGATGATGATGATGGTTAACTTCACTTAGACCAAAATTGGTCTATGAGACCTTCATGAAAGTAATAGATTACTTGGATTTCTTTAAAATGTTATTTTCATGCTTGAAAAATATTAAGAGAATTTTGATCACCAAAGTTTTGATTATCTAGAAGGTTAGGAAGGTTTGTATTGTGACAAATATTTTTAAAATGAAACCTAATTTGGTTATAAGCATGACACTCTAGGAGAAAGTTCTTTTCATATTCAACCATCTTGGTGTCACAAAGATGACAAATTCTTTCATGCCATGTGTTTTGGGAATTTCCCAACGTCGTGTTTCACTATGCATCTCATGAATGAAAATTAGTTTTTTTTTAGCAATATTGATTCTCTTCTTTCGATTAGTCAAAATAGAGAGATACTTTTGATCTTCAATATTATGGTTAACCACTTCCTTATACTACCTTTTCTTTACCACTCCATAGATTCTCTTTAAATTTAGCTTGTACAATATTTTTAAGATCATAGATATTATGAAAAATAACTTCTTCTTTTATTCCCAATGATTTAGCCAGCCAAGACTTGGCATCATTATGTCATCCCTTCTTGAGACATTGGTGATTTTGGCTAGAATTTGAAGCAATTTTGGGGAGCCTCTTGTCATCCATGTTGTTTGTCTTGTTTTTATACATTAAGTACATCATCACAGTTGTGTTGTCATGGGGAAATGATCGCTTCTATGAGGAGGGTAGGATATGGTGTATTTCCTTTAATTTTGACATTGTAAGTTATAAAATTCTTTTGGATCTGAAATAAAAACGTATATCAACATCGATTTTAAATAAAAAATATATATTTTTTTGTTTTTATGAAGGAGATGTGTAATTTTTGAGTTGACCTTGACATTTAAAAAAATATTAATAAAAAAATTATTTCATTATCTACAATAAATTAAAACATGCAATGTCCCCCATAAAATATTTTAATATGAACTTTATGTATATGTGTATAGAGCTATGAAACAACTAAAAGTAAACAATTTCTTATGTTTAAAACATTTCAATAGTGTGATTTTCACGAAGATATGTTATTTTTACCACTATACTCAATCTCAAACCATTAATAAGATGTGTTGTGTTTACCACCATACCCAATCTTAAAGAATTAATTAGGTATCCAAATGATAGGGGATCTTCAGGAATGTACACACAAATAAGAAATATTTAAAAGTTCTAAAAATGTTAACTCGTGCCATAGTTGAATTTTTTTGTTCCTTGCATGGTAGTTGTTTCACACTTCTTGCCTATGGTCACATAGTCATGGTGTCATACATTGTACATGAAGAGGTGGCATTGCATTGGAATATTTGCACATCCAATGTCATATTGTGAAAGAGCTCTGATCATACCCTTGATTGTATTTGGTGAAAAAGTTAGACTGATGTAGGAGTGTGCAAGATGCAATTTATCCTCTCCTATTATACATCATGAAAAAAAACATATAACCAATATGTGTTTATTTGTTTCTAGTGCATTTATCATTGTTGTGCAAATAAAACTTTGTTTAGAGAAAGATCCATATAGTGGTAGGTGACATATATACCCCCATAATTATGGGAAATAAAACTTACAATGATGAGCTCATGGGAAAAACAAAAAATGTGAAACGTGGACATTACTGAAATAAAAATGTAATGGTCACATGGAAAAACAATGAATCTTAAAATGATAAGTTCCTGGAAAAAAACTGAAAATGTGAAACATGGACTTTAATGAAATAATAATATGGAGATTAATGTGATGTTCACATGACAAAGCAACAACTCTTTATTGGGAGGATTCTAAACCTACATACTGGTTATAAAGATAATTGAAGAAAATATGTCATTCTCATTATTACATTTGTGAAATTTGCATAGACATTCTATTGGTAAGTTAGAAAATATCTCTTCTATAAAATCATTTCCAAATTCAAATTAACACATTGAATGCTTATACATTTTGATGAACCCAACTTAACCTAAAATAATATTCAATAAAGAACACATTGATTATTGTAATTGTGTGGAAAACAATTAAGTAAAAACACATTTATACATCTACATATGCATACAAGATTGTGTGGCATATCCTTTTCTGATAGAATGCATAATGTTGAGTCACACTTGAACATGCTATTTAAAACTTCACTTCTATTTGATGTTGTTTTTGTTAAGGGTAACTTGAATTAGTGATGAATATATCTCATGCACTAGGATGATTAGTCAAACTGCTATCAAGATGAAAACATGTTAGTGATCTTTCTTTAATATGAACTCTCAACTCATAAATAACCCGAGCCTTCCATTTATGGGTAATATTTTTTGTTTTTATGGCCACACCCAATTTCACTTGTAACCTAAATGAAATGATAGGAGTTATATATATATATATATATATATATATATA
>JZKD02S1280272.1:724619-742552 GCA_000966675.3 Picea glauca
GAGAGAGAGAGAGAGTGTTTCATAAGTAAAAGTTGATTTGAGATATAATAATTAATATCATTATTATCAATTAAAAAAAAAATATTCCATTTTTAAAGTCAATCCAAAATAATAATTGTTACATTTTTTTTCTCTTCTTTTCAATATGAGCACTGCACCACCTATTCCAAAAAATTAGCCTAATAGGGGAGGCCCCCAAAATCACCCTAGAGATCCTTTACAATTATATGGAATTAGTAGAAAAAAGGAGAGAAGAGAGAGATGTCGAAATGCAAATAGACTTAGAATCATTAGGAAAACAGAGTGAAGAAAGAGACTCAAAACGCCAAATAGAGCTAGAGGCAATGATTGATAAAAAAAATTAAAGACATCATTCAAAATCAAATATAGGATCGATTCTTAGGGTTCAAGAGTGAATTGCAGGCAATGAAGGATAGGATTCAAGAAATGGAAAAACATAAAAAATCAACCCAAGAAAGAGGGGTTGAAGAAAATCACAACTTTAGAGATAGGATTAAAGAGCTAGACGAAAAACTAACCAACAATTTGACCCTCATCAATATGGAAAAAAGTTGGATATTGAACCCATCAAAGAGGAAATGAATAAGCTAGTCAAATTGGACCATGAGCGTAACAAAAGACCCATGCACCTCATAATTTTTGGTATAAAAGAACAACAATAATTTTTTGTATAAAAGAACAACAAGAAGAGGATACACTAGTAATAGTAAACAAAGAATTAAATAATAAATCGCAAATTGATACAACTTACCTCATAGAATCAAAGAGGCTAGGAAAAATAATTGATCACAAAGATGGTTGATCCGTGTCAAAGTAAGTTGTAATACCATAAATATAGAATACTTAGTAAATCTCTGAGCATAAAAGGGTCAGGAATAATTATAAATGAACACCTCGTTCCTAAAGACCAAGTTGAATTAAGGAAGGAATTTCATTATATATACAAAAAGGAATTTACAATAGTTTATGGTAGGGACCTTCCTTAAATGAAACCAGATACCCTACCAATAGACTATCATTAAACTTGTCCAAACTAGCTATAACAAGTTTCTTCAAATCTAAGTTTCCAAAAAATGACATCATAAGACTAACTTCCTATAATTATTCATGATAATCAAAAGAAAAAAGAAAAAAAAAGAAAAACATATATCAAGCATTGGGAGGTTGAGCATTCTAATCCATAGACACCTGCACTAATATCTTGGTCTCCTTCTCTTTTTCCTGGGCATCCCATGATGACTATGGGTCTTTATCTATAATAATGGGATTGTCACAAGTTGTTATTGAACTAGAAGATCCCTCTTCATGTTTCCCATTACCTATTTTCTTTTCCACCTATGAGACTAAAATATTGATCGCAAAAACTACTTTACACAAAACTTTTAATTTTCCTTCAATTTATTTTATTGTGTGAATTATATCTTGTTGATCTTCCTTTGTTCTTTTCCAGGCCTTGGGATATTAAAATTTTTACTAACAAGTATGTAACTTGTTTTATTAAAGTTTTTACTAACCAATTTTTATTTAAGCTCATCTTCCTTTGTTCTTTTCCTGCAAAACTTGGTATCCCATGTGAGAGAATGGATTGGGTCACTAACCCATATTTTAACCTCTTTTATGGTATAGGATTTATAATTGCTTTGTATATTCACCCTTTCCTCATTATCGAAATCCTAAAATCCTTTTTTTATTTCCCCTCAAAAAATTGTTCAACCTCCCAAGATTCTCTCACCACTTTGGAGGGGAAAATAGGATCCTTGAGGTTGAGGTCTTTCTAGAACCCCTATGAATCTCCTTTTATAGGAACCCCCATCTATACAAGAACATCATCCCATCCTTCATTGTTATGCACCAAACAACCAAAATAACATAAAAAGAGAGAGAAGTAACTGCATGCCTTCATCAAGAGATAATAATGAATCTGAAGCCTATTTGAGAGGTAAACCTCCTTTACAATAGAACAAATGTGCAAGGTGTGATGATCCAAAAACTAGGTCTCCTTGGTATATATATGGGATACCAAGGGTACAATTACAAGGCCTAGTCGACAATACTAATATAACAATAGAAATAAAACAACTCAATATATATGGCTTTGCATGGGGATTTATGCTTCACATGGGGCTTTATTTGCAGGATTAACATGCCCCTCCCCTTCAAACAAGTTTTTCCTTCAACACTTGATTAGTTGTGAATGTTTCTGCATGAAGAACACATCTTACCATACCACTTCTTCTATTGGTAGGTTCTCCCACTTGATGAGGTACTCAATAATTGCTCAATTTTGGAGCTTCTTAACCCTTATTTAGAGGATTGTTTATTGTTCTAGTATGATTTTCCCTTCTTGATTGATATTTTGTGAAATAGTTTGAATTGTGATATTGTCATTAATTACCTTCTTTAAGAAATAAACATGGAAGAATGGATGTACATGTCAATATGGAGGTAACTCCAATTTGTAATACATACTTCCAATCCTCCGCAACATATTATTTATAGGTACCATAATACTTAGGTTATAATTAATCATCCTTCTTGTGTTTCTTAAGGGACATATATTTGTATGGTTTTAGCATTAGAAATACCCAATCCCCCACTTCAAATTCCTTCTCACTGCAATGTTGATATGCTTGTTGTTCCATCCTATTTTGTGATGTAACCAAGATTTCCTTCAATAGTTTGAGAACCTCTTGTTGGTGCTCTATTTGGTCCTCTACTTCTTGAACCTTTGCTTTCCCTTTCAAGGGTGATGTGATGGATAGAGGATGATATCCATAGGTGCCATAAATGGGGACATTTTTCATGAAGTATGGAAGAATGTGTTGTAGCACCATTATTCCAAGGGAAACCAATTGACCCATTACATTTGTTTATTATTTAAAAAGAAACAAAGATGCCCTTCTATAAATTTATTCACAGTCTTTTTTTTCCCATCAGATTGAGGATGGTAAGAGGAGTTGTGAGTGAATTGAGCACCCAAACAAGAAAATTATTCATGCCAAAAAATTCCAATGAAAATTGGACATTTGTCACTTACAATGATCTTAGGAATTCCATGTAGCTCCTAAACTACTTCCATGAATTCTATGGCTATTCTAATTACTTTTAAAGGATGAAAAAAAGAGGGAAAATGGGAATATATTGTGAGTCATTCCACTACTACCATGATGATGATTTTTCCTTTGGACTTGGGTAGACTTGTAAAAAAATCCATTGAAACCTCTTCCCATCATTGACTTGGTAGAGTTAATGGTCATAGGAGACCGTGGGTGCTGATTGTCTCTCCCTTATTTGATTGGAAAACAACACATTCAACCACAACATTTTGAACATCAGTCTAATACCTTCCCAGAAAATTTTCTTATTTATCCTATGGTAAGTTTTCAAGAAAGTATGTCTTCCTATAAGATAAGTGTGAAATTCCAAAAGGACCTTCTTGTTTGAGTTGAGAATTCTCACATAAATATAAGAGATCTTGATAACATAGTAAATCAGTCTTCCACATAAATTTATCTATTGTACTTGGGTCCTATTTTAGTTGTTGAATGATATTTCATACCTTTTGATCTTGCTTCCATTATATCCTTTCTTATTCCAGCCAATCATATTGTGGAATGGAAATAGCACATAGTAAACCCTCCATGTATTCTTCTTTCCTTGAAAGTGAATCTGCCACCATATTTTTTTTCCTTTTTTGTAGATAATTCAAAAGTCGTAACATAACATCTTTGTAACCCATTTTTGTTTCTCTTATCAATATAATCACTGTTCCCATAAGTAATTCAAACTATTATGATGTATTTATACCTTGAAGTGTCTTCCTACTAGTCAAGGATACCATTTCTTAATTTCTTGTAATATGACCAACATTTCCTTTTCATAAATGGGTTTGAGTAAGTTCATTCCTTTAACTTAGCTACTCTTAAAGGTAAGGGGCTTTCCTTCTTGCATTAAAACTACATCAATGTCATTTGATAAGGGATCACATTCCACTATAAAAAACATTGTGAAGTTAGGTATGGATTGGACAAGAGCCATATAGATAGCCTCCTCAAGCCTTTCAAAAGATTTGGTTTCTTCTTTAGTCCAATAAAATGACTTGTTTTTTAACAAAATTGTTAGAGGTACTGCTATTTGGACATAATTATTGAAAATATTGTTGTAATATACTTTCTATCCTTTGAATCCTCTAATATTATTCAAGGTTTTTAGAATTGGTCATCCCATAATAGATTTAATTTTGTCAGGGTCCACTTTGACACATTAATGAGATACAATATGACCTAGATATTCCACTTCTTGAACCCTAAAGGTGTCAATGTTTCATCGTAATATGCATTGGATACCTAGCTAAAACAAATGCAAACAAATGTTATCAAGAAAAGGACAAGAGATTCAATATGGAAGAAAAAATATATTTACGCTACTCCAATGAGCTAATCAATAATCAAATGATGCAATGAATGAGCGATACACAATCATATATGGAAGAAAATTCCATAATTAAGAAAAGAAAACTAAAAGTCAACTCTTCTTAGGGATGCATACATGCATACTAGTGATGGTCTAAAAATAGAAAGTCTAAAATAGAACTACTCCAGTAAACTACCTCTGAACTAGTGAGTCAAAAATAGAAATATCTCCAACACCCCCCCTAAACATCACCATGGAGTAATAAATATGAGTCCCGATAACTAGGCCATATTAGGTACTCATGTACAATGAAACTAATGAACACTGAATAAAAAATGAGGAAAGAGGGAAAACCACATGGGAACAAAACCCCCCCTCAAAATACAATGCATGAAAAGAAGAAAAGGTAGGTGCTAGGGAACTGTGTTCTTCACTCCAAGAGGATCCCACAATGTCTGAAATGCTAGTCTAGTGAAGGTCTTGGTGAATATTTCAGCAGTATATTCAGAGGAAGGAAAGAACTACAGATCAATGACCTTGTCATGTACTATATATCTGATGAAATGCATGTGGACCTCAATCTATTTATTTCACTTCCATTATATTGAATCTTTGAAAAGTTTTGGTGTACTCTAATTGTCACACCAAATGGAAGCCGACAGAGAAATTGGATACCAAGCTCGGTAAGGAAGTTCTGATGAAAAATTTCCTTAATGACACAATTGACTACTCCTCTATACTCAACCTCTGTAGAAGATAAATAAATGGTTGATTTCTTCTTACTTGACTAGAAAATAGGGCTTGAACCCAAACTGAGAGTGTACCTAGAAGTGGACTTGTGATATGTTTCATCACCAACCCATTATGAATCTATGAATCCTATGAGATCTAATGAAAAATCAAATGCATAATGAATCCCATAACTCATGGTGCCCTAAACATATCATAATATGCGCTTGGAATACTTCCAATGCATCTCATGGGGATCTTGTATGTATCTAGAAACTTCTCCTACTGCATATGAGATCTCCAAATGGTTGTGGGTGAGATACAAAGTACTCCCTAGAAACTATCGATACAAAGTGTTGTCCACTAATGGTGTATCCCCGCCATCCTCAAGTCTGATCCTAGATAAGAAGGGTGTAGGTGTAGACTTACAATTTATCAAGTGGAATCTATCTCGAAAGTCCCTGACATACTTATCCTAAGAAACTTTGATGCCATAAAAATCTTGAGTAATCTCAAGACCGATAAAGAAGTGAAGTGGACCCATGTCCTTCATATAGAACTTGCAATGTAAAATATATTTGACTATGGAAATGGCTGAAGCAGAGCTAGAAGTTATCAAAAGATCATCAACATAGAGTACCGAAATAATCAAAGAGTTAGTAGTCCTCAACATGTAAATATTTCATTCATATTTACATCTAACAAAATCATGTGAAAAAATATAAGAATTCATCTTTTCATACCATGCTCTAGGTTCCTGCTTGAGGCCATAGAGTGACTTCTTCAGTCTTCATAATAAATGTGAATTATAAATGAACCTGGGAGGTTTCTCCATGTAGATCTCCTCTAAAATATCACCATGAAGAAACCAATTCTTCACATCCATATAGTGAACTTCCCATCCATATAGTGAACTTCCCATCCTTTGGATGTTGCAATGGCTAGAACTAAAAGAATGGATTCCATATTTGCTATAAGAGAAAATATCTCATCATAAATTATCCCATGAATCTATTGAAATCCTTTTTCGACTATTCTTTCCTTGTACCTTCTCACCTGACCATCTATGACTCTCTTGGTCCTATAGACCCATTTGCATTTGAAAATTTCCCTCCCTAGTGGAAGTGGAACTAGATCCCAAGTCTCATTCTATAGGAGTGAGTCATACTCCTCCTACATGGATTCTTCCCATGATGGACTACCCACAACCTCACTAAAGGTTTGTGGATATAAATATTGAACCATATAGCAACGCATGGGAATCGTTGGTTCATAAGATGAAAATAGATGAGAATGTTCATCATGTTGAGATTGAGTCCTCCTCAAATACAATGGATCCCCTACTAGGTATCTTACTTCCTGAAGTGTGGAATGTGCCCACTTGGGCATCTGTTGAAGCTTCAATGTTGGCTCCTTATATGGATGTACTAAATTCTCAACTCCATGTATATAATCCTCTAAATATAATTCTAAATATGTAGCATTCGAGTGTATTGAATCATCATCTTCAATGTTTGTAACAGATGGAATCACAAGAGTATTTGCATGTTGCATTGGTGGTGAATGCAATAGACTCCCCTCAAACTGAACACTTCACTCATATGATATCCATGTACCCCTTTACATCATATGAATATCCTACAAATATGAAATGTGTTATCTATGGATATAATGATTTCCTCTTTTTTGAAGGAATATAGGTCCAGGTGCAAGATCCAAAGATGTGGAAGTGTGTGAAATCTAGTTTGTCACAATTCCAAGCCTCAAAAGGTGTCATATCCTCAAAAGATATATGAGTAGATATGTTATGTATGTAAGAGGGATACTTAAGTGCCTCATCCCAAATATTGGAAGGAAGAGACATCGCATGCAACATGCAATTGGCCGTCTTCTTGAGAGATATATTCTTCCTTTCAACAACTCCATTACATTGTGGAGTGTATGGAACTATATGATGGCACTGGATACCATCCTCATGAAAAAGATTTTGAACATCTCCGTCGATATACTTTCCCCCATTATTTCTATGAATGATATTTATCTTCTTCCCAGTCTATGTCTCTACTATATCTTTGAAGTCTTTGAGATGCTCAAAAACTAAATATATTTTTTCCTAAGAAAATAAACCCAAGTATTGCATGAGTAATCATCAATAAATGTGAGGACATACATTTATTTGTTGATTGATGAATGTGGAAATGGACCCATGAGATCACTATGAACAAGATCCAAGGAAGATGAGGCTCTCTTTGCCTTCCCCTTTTCAAACTTCTCTTCAGGATACTTTCCAAAAATGCATCCTTCAAAAACCCCTTTTGAAAACTGAATGTTTGGCAAGCGTTTGACTATTTTGTGCTTGGAAATTCATTTCATGTACCTAAATTTTAAATGACCAAATATATCATGCCATACTCTACTACTATCATCAACATGTGTTATTAGTAAAGAGGATTCACGACCAACAATATTAGTGAATTTATACAACCTTGAATTGCGATCTACCTCACCAATTGCAATAATGGAATTGTCATGCATGTCAAGTATAAAAAAATGATTCTGATGTAAATTCAACCTTTTTACATGTTTGAGTGATCTAATAAAGTAAGAGTAGATTTATAGAAAGATTTGGAACTTGTAAAACATTCTGAAAAATTCCATTGGAGAGTTCCACTTTTCTCTCTCCTGCTACTGGAGTATCATCCCCCATGAGAATAAGGGGTCATGAACATGAACTCAAAGAAGTAAAAGATTCTTCTTTGGCTTCCATATGATGTGATGTGCCAGAATATATAATCCATGATTCATATTAGGAATTAATTGCAACAAGGGAATTATGATTACCTTTCTTAGGAGCATGATCTTCTTCATTTTTCTTCTTGGATCCTTTAGGATTGAAGTTTCCAAGGTTGTTTTGTTGAAGTACCTATTCCATAAGATTAATTTTCTTCTTCATTCATGTGGATTCTTCATGATTTGGTTTATTGAAATAAGTGCACTCTCTTCCCTTCTTCTTCTTCTATCTTTAGAATTTGAAGAGACTTTGGATCCTGAAGAATATTTGAAGGGTTTTGAATATACCTCCTTTTATTTCTATGTCTCCTTTCCTTTATATATGGTGAGTTCATGTGCTTTGGGTTCCATAATTAGGACCATTGATCCGGATTTATGAGTAGAACAAAGTTAAACCATAGAATTATAATGTTAACATAAATACATAGTGAATAATAATAGAGATATAGTAAAAATTCACATCTATTAGATAAGAAATATGTTGAAATTGTAAAATGCAGACAAAAAACAGGCTTGATAGAATGGTGGCATCTTATCTCTGAGAAGAGATGTAACAGATATGCTCATTCGAAATAATATGAGTACAATGAGGTTGTGAAGGATTTTTTACAATAAACATGAATTCCAAAACCCTAGATACCTAAAAACATAACCCTAGGAGATGAAGCGTCAAAATTCATGTGGGCCCCATTAGGGTAAGTTTGTACATCAACATCTTGAGGTCGTAACTTTTGCATATGATCTTTGTTTAGGGTGAACGATAGCTCGTTTGAAAGGTATTGATGAGGATATTCATAGAGGGGGATAAATCAAATCCTTTTAAAACTGTTGAGGTGCTCGTTCATGAAAAAAAATTGTTTAGGTCCTCAAAATGGCCTAAGAAGTTTGGGACCTGAAAAACTGCTAAAAATAGTAAGTTGCCAAAAAAAATGTTTTGAGACATTTGGAAAAGGTGGGTGGCCACCAAGATCCTCTTGGATCAATCCTCCCCCCTTAGGAAGCAATGATATCCAGTTTTTTGAGAGACCCCATCAGATGATGAAATTTCTGCAGAATTTAGCCCTGTGTGAGCCACTTCCCTCGGTGTAGGAGTTGCCATGCTTTGACAATCTGATAAATATGGATCCTCTGCTGGTGATTTCCCTTGACTTATGCATCCATGATATAACGATTTTATTCATGTTCCATGTAGTTAGGGTTGAGATATGTTGGTGTCAACTATTATGCTATCTCTGAGCTATCTAATAATGGTGGAAAATAATGCCAAATGAGGGCCACATTGAACATTGGGTACAATCCAAGGAAGGGGGGAAGGTTGAGCTCAAAATAATTGTCACCCATAGCCTTAGTGATGGTGTAAGATCCATAACGAAGTTAATGAAGCTTCCTATGATGCCCTGCATGGCATTCTTTCTGCAAGTGCAACCAAACTTTGTCCCCCACTTGAAACTGGTGTGGCACCCGATCTTGATCATGGTGTTGCTTGTACTTGGCATTGGAATTTTGTAAAATTTACTAAACTTGTTGGCGGATGTGTTGGATCCTCTCAATGAACCAGGTGGATTTTTCATCTCCAATTGGAGCATGCGATGAGTCTTCCTGGGTGGTCACAAGGGGTAGTGCAACATCTATTGGACCTAATGGTTGAAATCCCAACCCCACCTGAAAGGGGTTTTGGCCGGTTGAGCTATGTATGGATATTTTGTAGTTGTTTTGAACATAATGAATACTTTAATCCTAGGTGTGGGGGTGCTTGTAATTTTACATGTGCAGGATGTGCATGATGATTTGGTTGATGGCCTTGTTTTGGCCATCGGTCTAGGGGTGGAAAGCAGTGGAATTTGTGAGCTTGGTGTCCAGTAGTGACTAGAGGCTCAAATAGAATGTGTTGAGGAACCAATTGTCTCTATCTGAGATAATGGTTTTTGGGATCCTAAAGTGTACCCACACTCACTAAAAGAAGTGCTTGGCAGTGGCCTCCATTGTGATGCTCCTTTTGTAGGTGACCATAATCGCCATCTTGGAAAAATTATCAACAACCACAAAATATAGACATTTCCCCTCTTGGTGGATGGAAGGCTCGACATGTAGTCCATTGAGATGGATTCTCATGGCATGTCAAGAGTAGGCATAGGAGTATGAAGGCCATGTTTCTTTGTGGGTGGTTTGGAAATATTGTAGGTAGTGCAGGACCATATATACTTGCTGACATCCTATCAAAGTTTTGGCCAGTAGAAATGTCACTTCAACAGTCACGCTGTCATTTCCACACTGAAGTGTCTTTCCAATCGACTCTAGTGGGATTCCCAATTCATCTTCGCACACTTGCTTAATGGAACACAAAGATGGCCCATATGGCACAACAACATATCCTGAAGAAGGAAATTAGTGACAGTTGTGTTTGCGCCCAAAATCTGGTAGGTGTTGGTGAAGTCAGCGTCTGTCTCATAGAGGTGGGGCCATCCAAAGGTCTTGTGGCTACAAGAATCTAACACTATGGTGAGTGTCATGACTTGAGGTCGACTGAGGAAATCAATGACCTAGTTTGTACTTCATGTTTTATACTTGATGTCAAGGTGGAACTATTGAAAACATGTGGACCACTTCTGATGGTAGTCATTATGCAATTTTCCTTGTGTCTGCATGAACTATAGCAGTTTATGATAAGTGTGGATGACTATCTCCTTCCTCATAATGTAATTACTCCATTGGGAGTAGACCTAAACAATGGAGTACATTTTTTTTTCATAAGTAGGGTACTTACGAACGACATCTGATAGTGTCTCACTATGATAGGCCATGGGGTGGAAATATTGAGTGATGACTTCTCCCACAACATATTCTGAATTATATTTTTCGATCTAAAAGGGTTTTTGTAGGTCAGGTAATGAAAGCAATGAGGATGAGCACAACCATTGCTTCAAATCATCAAACACTTTCTTTTGGGACATGCCCCACACAAATTTTTCCTTACCACCATCCCTGGCCATTTGGATGGTAGCCCATGCAATATGGGAGAATCTCAACATGAACCTGCAATAGAAATTGGAAAGGCCTAAGAAGATCTAGAGTTCAATGAGCGTGGTTGGGGTTGGGAAGTCATGGATGACTTGGATCCTGGATGGATCAAAATACACACCATGAAAATCAACAATGTAGCCTAGGTACTAGACCTTGTCCATGTCGAAGGATAATTTTTCAAAGTTGGCATATAGCTTGTGCTACCGCAGAGTGTGCAAAACCTGATTAATATGATGCAAGTGTTCTTCCCAAGCCTTGTTGTAGATGAAGATTTCATCTAGACACACCACCAAAAAATAATTAGTTAAAGGCTATAGGATATCATCGATCATCCTCATGAAAGTTGTTGGGGCATTTTCAAACCAAAGGGCATGACCAACCATTCAAAAAGACCTTGTTTTGACTTGAAAGCAATTTTCCATACATTTATTTGTTCTATTGGGACTTGATGGTAGCCAAACTTCAGATCAATATTAGTGATTTATTTGTCCCCCTTGAGTTGATAAAGGAGATCCTCAATTCGTGGAATCAGGTACCAGTTCTTTACTGTGATTTTATTTAGGGCACGATAATCAATGCAGAGTCGCCAAGTCATGTAATGTATTTCTTTTGCACCAACATGATTGGGATTCCACAAAGTGATGACTTGGGTGAGATGTGCCCCTTGTTCAACATTTCTTGGATTTGGCGCTTGATCTCCTCATTTTCTAGTAGATATTGGTGATAGACTGGCCCATTGGGTAGCGATGCGTCATGTTGACATCGAGGGAATAGAGAGTCCCCAACACCAACATGTAAACCTCTCGTGGGGTTATGAAGAAAGAGATGAGAATATCACCGTGGGTTTAAATATCTCAACAAGAAAACACAGTGAACAGTGAATTCCAAGTGTGAATCCCTTTGCCTTGTATTTTTTATTTTTAACAATATTTTATTTTTATGCTTTTATGTGTGAATTTATACATTTATATCAACAAAATTAAATCTTAAAAGAATACAAACAATAAGATTAAAATTGAAATGATTTTTTTTTTAATTTATACTTATTTTAATAAAAAATAACGAAAAAAAACTTAATAAAAAGAGATAGGAAGCTAGTGCTAAAGGATTAATTAAAAAATGAAGTTGTTAAACACGAGATTGATTTAAGAACTACCAAAACTAATTAATGAATGCATATTTTAATTTTCTTTATGTCAAAATATGAAAAATTATAATAAAACAATTTAATGAATGCATATTTTAATTTTCTTTAAGTCAAAATATGAAAAATTATAAAAAAAAAAAAAACTAAAACAAATGCATTATAAAAAAAAAAGCTAAAACAAATGAATAAAGGAAATAACAAAACTTTTACTTATATAAAAAAAAAGAGAGGAGATTATGTACATAATATTACATAAATCATAGTGCATATATTACTTAAGTCATAGTTCATTTGTTATTTTGATTTATTTTTTATTTTTTTAATTAAAAGTATTGAATTAATAAAGATGAAGAATTTTGAGATTTAAACAGAAAACAAATAGAAAGCAATTTTAGAGCGTAAAGGATTTTGATTTCCAATTAAAAAATTTCCCCTTATAATTTTTGGAGTTTCAGAATTTACAGAGCTATGTTTAGACGTGGGCCAGACATTTAGTCTTTAGCCATCCTAGAACAAGGTTACAATAGAAAGACCAAGGAAAAAAGAACGAAGAAAGTTGAGCCAAAATACAAGGCTAAAAACCTGCATATCAAAAATTGATTAGAGCTGAAATAAACTTAAGCTTAAATAAAACAAACTTACAAGAAAGCATTTCACCTTATGAAAACCAACAAAGCTCATCCTCGTCTCATCCGTCGTTCATGGTTACCAAAAATCCCATCAATCCCTGTTTAAAGTAGAGGATGAATGATGAATTAAAAAGAAAAACCTCATTGGACTCCAAACATACCTCTCAACCGTTTTATTGCCGAAGTTTTTCCTTCCTCTTTTCACAAACGGTTTGTTGTTCACTTTATATTGTTTGAAAAGAAGTTCCATCAGTTAGGTTCGTTTCAAGCTTGATATTTTCTCCCTTTTACTAAAATAATGAACATTCGTTATAAATAGTGAAATGCTTCTTGAAATTATGTGTGTTGATGTTATCATTTTTCTTTTAATAGTTTCCACCTCAAATTGAACTTTGTACAATCGAATGTACACCTAGATTATAAAACATGTATGATTCTCAACTTGCATGTAATATTTAGCCAGAGATTATAATTTCGTCGATGGCAGTTGTCAATGGAAATATTCATTTGATCGCTTGAGCAAAGCCAAAGCCACCCTGCCAAGTCTTGATTCGGAACCATTTATTGTATCGTGGAGAAAAACCCTATCCTCCAAGATGCCAGCAACACGAACCTCAAAGTTTCTCTTGCCTAAGATTCCAATACGGATTCCATGGTCGGATCCCAATTGACATTCTGTCGAAGGAGTTACTGAATATGAAAACGCAATCATCCCTGGTTCCATTGACGTTGTTCTGAAACACCATGAATGTGGAAGCTGTAGTGTGAATACTATCAATGTTAGGACTATGTTCAGGTGCTATTACAACCAGATTGCTTGCTTCTACCCAGTGACAATTTTTAAAACTAATATGTATTTGTTGGTTGTTCTTCACAAATAAAGTTCCTCACGCAGGTTTTTGTTTGACTCAAATGTAACTTCCATTGAAGCCGATCGTCATGGGTTTGTTTTGTTGATTTTGCAAGATGATGCCCACCATTTCTCTCTGCTACCATAAATCAACCCTCCACCATCAATTCTTAGATCATTTATTTGATGGAAGAGTAGCTAATAATTAGATTTCAACTCGTGCGAAACGCTTGGATCCTCAAGGGCAATGATTTGTTCCAGAGATCTAGACAATCACTTGATGTTGACTTGGCCAGAGAACTTGAGGGGCTTGACAATGTAAACCTTTTGCTTGATGGTCCAGAGAACTAATAAGATTGAAGGGCTTGATGAACATGCTTCATCACAAGCATCCTTGAAAGCCTCGGTATCATCTGTGTATCCGGTATCATTACAGGCCCTGTTTTATCAAAATACAGTTGCTGCGTTTCTGACCGGCTTGTTAAACGAATCATTTAACATAGTCTGTGAAAATGTTACATTTGCATAATCTTACATTTTATGGAGCCACCTTACTTTCTGAATTTCCATGTAATCATTTCAATGCCACAGGTGAATTTTCCAATAATTTCTATCCGCAGAAAAAGAATCGGTTTAAAGATTAGACAAATGGAGAGCATTCAACGATCCAATGAATATGTTGTAGTCATCAAATTTTAAGGTAATCGACTAATGAAAGAGGTGTTTCCAATGGAACCCTTACTCTTTACTTCGAGTTTCGTTATCAATATCCATGTATAGCTCAGAAGGAAACGATTAAAGATATACATCTTTAATTATGTTGGCATTCATAATAGTATAAACCATAGCTTATAGGAGTGTCCACGACAAACAATGGTAGGGGACATCATAATATGAATGAATCTAATAAAATGCAGTAGAGTAAACATTTGTATAAAGTCAGGCCTAAACTTTGATTTTATAAAAAAAATATTCAAATGGAAAAGATCATGGCCAAGAGGATGATATAATAATATATTCTTACTTTTGGTATGTTGGGTTAAGTCAACCATAAGGAAAAGGAAAATGGATTGGAACACGTAGTGGCATAAGGTAAATCGATTCATTCTTAATTCTTAAGATAAAGTGAAGATCATGATCCTTTATTTGAATAATAAAGGTGTCGTGTGTCTTGTAGATTTTTGAAAAGATCATAACATGAAATTGAATGGAAAAATCTTTATGAAATCAAATTATAACTATAGTTGAATAGAGAGGTATGAAAATATTTGCAAAGTGGGTAATGTAGAAATAGGAAGTAGGAAAATTGGCATAATATGATATGGTATTAATTTGCTTTCCAAAGTTCATTTATTTTTTTCTTTATGCAAGGCTATGCAGATAAGTGATGTGTACGATAATAAATAATGGAATAAGGGTCTAACATATATGGTGTTAACTCATCACTTATGAGTGAAAAAGGTATGTAGGAAGTGAGAAATAGGAACTAAATGTAATAGTTCAAGAGTCACAAAACTTTAATCAAACACCATATCATCTTTGTTGAATGATAGTAATAAACCTGTGTCTATTTGAGATCACGTAACCCGTGTGACTTTAACCAATGACCATACTTGTTTTGCCATTAGAAAATACACATCATAGATAAAACATTATTGAATGGAGGAAACTTGATGATATCATTTTCCATCTCTTGTTCAATTAGATTGACGAACTTTAAAACGTATAATAGTAGCTCAACTAGAGTGCGCAAGATTTTGCATAAGAAATTGCAGAATGAGGGGGGAGCTTAGAAATGCTTTGTCGACTAAGTACTATTGACCAAAATCGTCGTCAACATCTGCCAACCAACACATGTGCATTGCTTATAGTGGAGTGCAAGCTTGAAGCAACAAAATTGCGATCCTTGATTCTGTGAAGGAAAGGGGAAGGGAAGGGTAATGATAGGACTGAGGGTGATTGAGTGTAAGAGGTTGATAAGTTTAGTTGGACCAGGTTATACAACAAGGGGAGACACGATGGACGCATGTAGATCTTATGACTTTGAAAAATTTACACATGGAAGGTCTGCCAACATGCCAACCAAAAAATGTGTATGGTGAGGAGAAATGACTAATCAATACCCAAAATAAGCGGTCACCAGCCTCCAAGACATGCCAACCAACAAATGCTTTGCATTTAGTAGTGAAAGTATCGATTGAATTGAGTACATTAGGTTTCAGATCTAGGATTTATACATTAAAGAGATGATCGATGCATTTATCAAACAAATTAGTATCATCTCTAGGAACCTTTCTATCAGGAACATGGTCGTCATGATGTAAAGAAGATTTATAATACGAATTCAAAAACATAAGGATATCCTTAAAATAGTCATCATTATTGAAAGAAAAAGTCCATCTAGGAGGAGTATGCCCACTAGTGTCAAGTTCTTTAACCTTTTTCGATTGAAACAAATGATTAGAGAAAATTTTATACAATTTAAGATCTTGATTGGATTCATGAATATCTTCGAAAGAGGACTCCTTAGATATATCATTAATGTTATGTTGGTCTTCATAAATTTGTTTTGACCACTCATTAGAATCATCACAAAATAAAAAAGTATCATAAATTGGTTTGACATGGTTAGAATTGATTTCTTCATCTGCATAATCAAATTTACCATTGTATGCGTGTGGATAAGAAGCTTGAGATGACAAATGATCTTGAGATTGTTTTTTTTACAATGTATGAGAAGGTTGGTATTTGGAATGTGGGATGTGGGTTGATCCTCAAACATCATGATAAAGTGAGTATGCTCTTCACATCCAAGCTCTCAACCACAATTAGTGAAGTTATTATAATTAGTCCTTAGGAGAGAGAGCTCCCAAGATATACTCCCAGCATGATTTGAAGATCGATATTCAAGAAAGAACACACGATCCTGTAAACTCTTGATGACAGGGATTAAAGAAGACAAATCTTTGTGCGAATTGTGAATACCAAAGGAGAAACATGTTCTACAGATTTTCTCTTTGAAGTTGAGGAAAGTGGTTAAGGATAACTGTAGGTTTTGAACATTATTTTCTTCTAACTTCCATCGGTAAATAGGAGGTTGAAGTTCATAATAATGCAACAAGGCGGCCAAGTTAGTAGGGCGAATGGACATAGGAATTGAATTATATGAATTGATAAACCTAAAGTTAAAAGTAAGAATGATTTCATTATCCTTCAAATGTAAATGACTAAATCTCTTAAGATGCCCATAAGGATTATCCAAATACCGAAAGGCAGAAGTAAACTAGTAAGAAAGTTCAAACCATGTAGAGATTCATTCATAATTCATGAACAATAGCATGCAACTATTATTATCGTTAACTCCAAGGATGATGTAGGAATTTGAAAATGCATGAAGATGTTTACCCACTGTAACAGTTCCATCACCATGAAATAGAGGCAAATGGTGCTTGAATTTGTGAGGTAAGGGATTGATAGGGTGAACAAAATTCAAGGGGGTGGGCACAAACCACGAGGAATTGTTTAGTTCTTCCTCAAATTCAAAAATTCCATACTTCCAAATGACCTTCCCAAGATTAGTATCTGAAACCACAAGGTTACAACCAACAAACAAGCTCCCAATTAGTTGAGACATTGAGGTCTAGAGAGGATAAACGTAAGTTTGAAAGAATTAAAACAAAACTAGGAAAGAACCACTAAATGGTCCTCCCTAGTATGGTTGCCAAAATATGTTGACGTCAAGGGACTAGAGAGTCCCCAACACCAACATATCAACCTCCCGTGGGGCTACGCGGGAAGAGATGGGAATGTCACCCTGAGTTTAAATCCCCCAACAAGAAAACACATTGAACTCGAGGCTCAATATCCTCTAACCTACAGTCCAAGAGTGAATCTCTTTGCCTTGTATTTTTACTTTTTAACAATATTTTTTTTATGATTTTATGTGTAAATTTATATATTTGTAATAACAAAATTAAATCTTAGAAAAATGAAAACAATAAAATTAAAATTGAAATGATTTTTTTTTTAATTTGTACTTATTTTAACAAGAAATAAATAAAACAAAACATAATAAAAAAACATAAGAAGTTAGTACTAAAGGAATTAATTGAAAAAAAACTTATTAAACAAGAAATTGATTTAAAAACTACCAAAACTAATTATAAAACAATGTAATAAATGAATATTTTAATTTTCTTTAAATCAAAATATGAGAAATTATAAAAGAAAAATTAAAACAAATGAATAAAGGAAATAACAAAACTTAAACTTATAAATAAGTAAATAAATGAGAAGAGCTTATGTACATCATATTACATAAGTCATATTTCAT
>JZKD02S1280272.1:742617-764635 GCA_000966675.3 Picea glauca
ATATATATATATATATATATATATATATATATATATATAAAATTTAAAGTATTGAATTAAAAAAGATGGTGAACTAAACAGAAAATAAATAAGAAGTAATTTTAGAGCGTAAAGGATTTTGATTTTTAATTAAAAAAAATTCCAGTACAATTTTTGGAGTTTGGAAATTTATAAATCTTTTAGTAGACTTATTCCAGGTATTTAGTCTTTAGCCATCTTAGAACAAGGTTACAATAGAAAGACCAAGAAAAAAAAACAGAAAAAGGCTGAGCCAAAATAGAATGGAGCAATGGTGGTCATAACACAAGGTGAAAACCTGCATATTTAGCACTGAAATAAACTCAGACTTAAATACAACAAAATGACAAGAAATCATTTCACCTTATGAAAACCACCAAAGCTCATCCTGGCATCCTCCATTCGTCCATCCCTTCTAAAAGTAGAGGCTCAATAATGAATTAAAAGGAAAAGCCTTACTGCACTCAAAGCATACCTCTCAACCATTTTCTCGCCAAAGTTTTTCCTTCCTGTTTTCACTCACTGTATGTTGTTTATTTTATATTGTTTGAAAAGAAGTTCCATTAGTTAGGTCCGTTTCAAGATCGAGATTTTCTCCCTTTACTAAAATAATGAAAATTCGTTATAATTCTTGTAATTATGTGTGTTGATGTTCTCATTTTTCTTTTAATAGCCGCCAGCTCAGAATGAACTCTGTACAATTGAATGTACACCAAGGATTATGAAACATGTATCCTAGATTCTCAACTTGCATGTAATATTTAGCTAGAGATTATAAATTCGTCGATGGAAGTAGTCCATGGAAATATTCATTTGATCACTTGAGCAAAGCCAAAGCCACCCTGCCAAGTCTTGATTCGGAACCATTTGTGGTATCGTGGAGAAAAACCCTATCCACAAAGATACCAGCAACAAGAGACTCAGAATTTCTCTTTCCTAAGCTTCCAATGCTGATTCCATGGTCGGATCCACAATTGACGTTCTGAATTACAATATCAAAGGAGTTACTCAATATGAAAACACAATCATCCCTGGTTCCAATGACGTTGTTCTAAAACACCACGAATGTGGAAGTTGTAGTGTGAATGCTATCAGTGTTATGACTATGTTCAGGTTCTACTACCACCAGATTGCTTGCTTCTACCCCAAGACAATTTTTAAAACTAATATGTATTTGTTGGTTGTTCCTCACAATTAAGTTCCTCACGAGCAGGTTGTTGTTCGATTGAAATGTAACTTCCATTGAAGCCCGTCGTCGTGGGTTGGTTTTGTTGATTTTGCAAGATGTTGCCCACCATTTCTCTCTTCTTCCAAAAATCAACCCTCCACCATCAATTCTTAGATCATTTATTCGATGGAAGAGTAGCTAATAATTAGATTTCAACTTGTGCCAAACGCTTGGATCCTCAAGGGCAATGATTTGTTCCAGAAATCTAGACAATCAGTTGATGTTGACATGGGCCAGAGAACTTGGGGGGCTTGACAATGTAAACCTTTCCTTTGGGAACAAATAAGATTGAAGGGCTTGATGAACATACTTCATTACAAGCATCCTTGAAAGCCTCGGTATCATCTGTGTATCCGGTATCATTACAGGCCGTGTTTTTATCAAAATACAGTTGCTACGTTTCTGGCCGGCTTGTTAAACGAATCATGTAACATAGTCTGTGAGAATATTACGTTTGCATAATCTTATATTTTATGGAGCCATCTTACTTTCTGAATTTCCATGTAATCATTTCAATGCCACAGGTGGATTTTGCAATAATTTCTATCCGCAGAAAAAGAATCGGTTTAAAGATTAGATAAATGGAGAGCATCCAACGATCCAATGAATATGTTGTAGTCTTCAAATTTTAAGGTAATCGACAAATGAAAGAGGTGTTTCTAATGGAACCCTTACTCTTTACTTCGAGTTTCGGTATCAATATCCATGTATAGCTCAAAAGGAAACGATTAAAGATATACATCTTTAATTATGCTGGCATTCATAATAGTATAAACCATAGATTATAGGAGTGTACACGAAGGTATGGGACATCATAATATGAATGAATCTAATAAAATGCAGTAGATTAAACATTTGTACAAAGTCAAGTCTAAACTTTGATTTTATAAAGAAAATATTCAAATGGAGAAGGGCCAAGAGGATGATATACTAATATATTCTTGCTTTTTGTATGTTGGGTTAAGTCAACCATAAGGAAAAGGAAAATGGTTTGGTACACGTAGTGGCATAAGGTAAATCGATTCATTCTTAAGATAAAGTGAAGATCATGATCTTTTATTTTAATAATAAAGGATAAAGGTGTCGTGTGGCTTTTGGAAAAAATCATAATATGAAATGGTATGGAAAATCTTTATGAAATCAAGTTTTGAATAGAGAGGAATGAGAAATATTTGGAAAGTGGGTCATGTAGAAATAGGAAGTAGGACAATTGGCATAATATGATGTGGTTTTAGTTTGCTTTTCAAAGTTTATTTACTTTCTCTTTATTCAAGGCTATGTAGCTAAGTGATGTGTATGATAAAAAAGGGTGATATAAGGGTTTAACATATATAGTGTTAACACATCACTTATGAGTGAAAAAGGTATGTGGGAAGTGAGAAAGAGGAACTAAATACGATTATTCAAGAGTCTCAAAACTTTAACCAAACACCATATCATCTCTGTCGAATGATAGTAATAAACTTGTGTCTATATGAGATCATGTAACCCGTGTGGCTTTAACCAACGACCATCTTTGTTTTTCCATTAGAAAATACTCATCATAGATAAAACATTATTGAATGGAGGAAACTTGATGATATCATTGTACCATCTCGGGTTCAGTTATATTGACAAACTTTAAAACGTATAATAATAGCTCAGCAAGAGTGCGCAAGATTTTGCACAAGAAATTGTAGAATGAGGGGGGATACTAGAAATGCTTTGTTGGCTAAGTATTGTTGAATGAAATTGTCATCAACACACCGGGGGTCAGATTGATGGAATTCTTGAGATGACATTGTAGAGGTACCCCAACAGGAAATGAGAAGATGTCTTTGTATTCTTCCATGACCTTATCCACTTGCTTCTACTACATGGAGAGGTAGACTAGAGAGGCCATGGATGTGGTTGCAATATTTCTCTCAATATGAGATAAAATACCAAAGAAGAAAAAATTATCAGTCTGAGAAATGACTTTCCTGCATTGCTTGGTAGAGATCAAGGAAATATCACTAGGTGGGACTACCTTGAGTATCCAGTACAATTTTCTCTTCAAAGTAATAATAACACTATGAGGCCTAGACTCATATACACCATGACGTTTCCATAAATAAAGTTGGGCCAAAATAACATAAAAAATTCAAGGGGAGAAACATCACACAATACCGCATCTATGAATGGTGTGATGTCATATGATAGGTGACATTGTTGGTTGATGTGAATATCACTTCCTTGATGAATCCATCCGATGGTTTAGGGCTGCAGGTGCATCATTGTCGGTAGGGATAGCCTCTTGAATACCTTTGCTGATATTAGGTTCTTCTGGCTACCGCTATAAATGATGAAGTGCAGTGGAGTTCCTTTCACCCACATCTGTGAATGAAATAGGTGTTCTCCTTCCTTTCGTTCATCAAGTTCACTAGCATGGATCTTTGTGGTAGTAATGGTTGCACTGGGTTTCATTTCAATGATTTGTCTCCCCTTTTGTGGTTTTGACTCAGAGTCAAAACTCACATCTGATTCATAGGATTTTACCTTAGCGACCAATTATTGCTTTCAACGAAAATTATCACTGTTATACCCGGGGATACTATGGAAGTCGCACCACTTCCCGATATCTTTCTTTATCTTCCCATTGTCCTTCTTTGCTTGCAGCTTGGACTAGTTGTCTTGAGGTTTCCCATATTTAATTTGTCCTTTGTTTTGCAGGTTGGGGCTTCCATTTCCCTGCTTCTACTGTGAGGGGTTCCGAGACCCAAACTGTCACGTCTTTTGTTTACGCTTCTGCTCGATTTTGAAGGCATATTCATAGGTCCTTCTCAAGGATGAGATGTCCAAAAATTCCATTTCTGTCTCGATGTATCTATGTATACCATCATGGTACTTGAGCACCTGATTTAGAATATTTCATACCCATCTTGGTGTGCAACGTATGAAATACATTGGTGAACTCTGGCACTGTTTGGTCTCTTTATTGTCGCAGTGTGGTCCATATTGTATACAAGTCATCATAACTTCCAAGAGGGAAGTATTGTTCCTTACTATCATCCTTGAAGGAACCCCAAGTGAGTGCAATTGAAAATAATGTGGATCCCTCTATTTCCTTTTTCTCATCGAAATTCTCCCACAAATATTTGACACGGGGGACGATCTTGAGGAGTGTAATGTCCCCACTTTGGGACATCATCAGAGGGCAGAGATTTATAATGACCAAAGTAGCCAGATGGATGCTAGAGCGAGTACAGGGGTATTTGAGAGGCATTGTGTGGTCCAACTTGCATCATTGATCATATTCCATCATTATGAGCCATTCCGCACAGGTTGGATTTGGTTTCGTTGCATTCCGACGATTTCCATGATTTTGACTATTTTGAGCTATAAGTCAATGGAATTCAGTGAAGAGGTCATTTTGGGCACATTACTTGGAGGAACCTCTCATTGTAATAGCTCATTGGAATCGGGAGGAGAAACACTACAGGATGGGATGGCTAGAAGTGACTTTCAGTATCCAGGGAAGCCACAAGGAGAGATAAGGAGATTTTCAGAGATAAAAAGGTTAATTAATTAATTAAAGTGATTTAATTAATTAATTAATTATTAAGAAAATGAAAGTCACTTTGGAGGGACAAGGTGAGCCAAAAAAGTATAAAAGAAAGGAAAGGGCCTCTACTCATGATTCATGTATGATCTTATTTTGATTTCTGGCTTCTAGCTAGTGAGCCCAACATTGGGGGTTTTGAGGGTTTTGACTTAACAAACCCTAGAGGACGATTCGGTGGTGAAAGATTTCACCTAGCTTGTCCAAAGCTGGGTCTCGAAGCAGCAATATGCTCCCACACCATTCTAGTTCTAGATCTACTCAGTTGTATTAGGATTCCACATCAGTTGCTTGTGCAGATAGAGAGAGGGCACACCAGTTGGGGGTTTCCAGCAAGGGGGGCGCACCATTCATCGAGGAGGGATTCGTCCTAGCTGAGGAGCAGGGATTCTGGGAATTCTAGGTATTGGGTTTCCTTTGCAGGTGTCTTGGCATCATTCTTGGTGGGTTTCCAGAGTCTTTCAGTGGAGGATCAATTTGTATTGAGAGTGGGACGTTTTCCTAAGAGGAGGGCACACCATCAATTGGAGAGTAGCTAGATCTAAGGATCTAGCAAGCGTTTTGATGATTTGAGCACTTGGGTTCTCATTACAGCATCCTGACCTATCAGTTTGGAGAGTTTCAGTAGATTTGGAGGGTTCATTCACCTTGGCTGAATTATCTAGGGTTTTAGGCATCTAGTGAGGTGCACCATTCAGTGGAGGAGTTCAGATCTACAGAGATTGAGAGGGATATTGGAGATTCGGGCACCTCAGTTGTTCTTACCATCACCCAATCTACTGTTTGACACCTTTCTTGAGATGAATGGACATCTTTGGCACCAGGGCTGAATTGTTGATGAGCTTCAGTTATCCAGTAGAGTGTGGCATCTTCCATCTTGAGGGGTTTGGCACTTCGCATTGGTCTTCATCTCTTATCCAGCCTTTAGAGGCTTGTTTGTATCAACGGGAGCATTTTGTAGTAGCTCATACTTGTTATCTATTGTCTATCATCTTGGCCATCTGTTGAGCATTCCAGATCGACATCCCCATTGTAGCAGATTCTTCTATTTTATGAATAAAGAAGATTTGAGATGTTTTGGGCTTGTCTATCTTATTGCCTATGGTTGAGGTATGTTCCATGGTTATATCTTTCTGTTATTTGTTGCATACACACATATAAACACAACTAAACAAATAGATCAGCAAATTGTTTGACGAAATACGACAACTAGAAAAAAAGTTTATAAAAGGACACCAAAACAGTGATGATCCTTGCATAATACCATGGGATCATTATAGTGGTATCAGAGCTTAGACTCCTGCCAGCCCGAGGGATCTTCTATAAGGAAAGATGGGGTCTATAGATTTTGTTGGAATAGCTGTGAGTTGTGAAATAGAATATCATGCACTTTGTGAGAGACTTGGGCCTCTAATAATGCTCCAAAAGTTTATATCCATGATAAACCCTAGTTGGAGTGAAGATGAGGTGACATATTGGACTAGCATAGTAGAGGGAGGGAGAGCCAGAGCAACTAGATGGAAGGAAGCACAGAGAAACCCCACACCCATTAGGATCACACAACTTTGCTACAGTTGCAAGGTGCCTTGGGAACCAAATCATAGGTGTAGGGGTAAGGGTAAGAAGCATATCATTGAGGTACACTATGATAGTGATGATGAGGATTCAGAGAAGTCCGATGATGATAGTGACTCTTGCATAGAGGCTAGTGATAGTGACTCTACCTCAGAGGATAATGATGATGACTCTTGCACAGAGGCTAGTGATGCTTACAGGCTTGAGGAGGAGTATGACCCTTGTGTAGTGGATAGGCAGTTGGATGGACATGACGATGGCACTAGTATCTTAGCAGACATGTCACATACCATTGATGACCTTACACCTCAGCAGAGTGATGACACTAGTGAGAAGTCACATGTGTTAGCACCTAGAGATGATGAGCTTCCTATGGGGGTTGTGACACATTTGTCGCCTGTTCAGACACGCATGATAGCCATGTCACATGAGGAGATCAGTGGCACGTCAGGTACGATGGATGAGCCTAGTGTGAGTGATGCACACCATGGACAGATAGACCCACAGATCCAGGAGGAGGTACAGGACATACTGACAATTGACCTCACACATACAGGTCAACCAGAGGAGATAGAGTCACAACTATTGGAGACTCCATTAGTTGAGTAGATTGCAGAGGCTGATAGGTTGATGGAGCACTTACTCCCAGGATCAGTCTGCATTGATGAGGATGCACTTTTTAGCAGTCAGGATGACCATAGCACGTGTCTGGATACATCTCTATGGGATCCAGGTGCAGATGATAGTAGCAGGATGAGTGCACAGGAGGATACAACGCTCATATAGGATACAGTGGGAGTCAAGGGGAGATGGCATCTAGTGATGGGATGCAGTGGCATACAAGAGTACCCAACATCATGGTATAAAGTGGACAGTTCAGCACAACATCCTATGCAGAGGGTGTTTTTAGGGATTCTAGAGTTGGCACTAGAAGGACTGACACTAGGAGTGAGGGGTCTGATATGGCACCTTAGTATGACCATAATCAGGAGCTACACCACTTAGCAGTATAATTTGGAGTTAGTGAGGCTATGATTAGGGAAACCACTAGACGTATTGATGACATGCACGCAGTGATGGCAGATTACGATTGGATAGCATCAGTGGCACAAGGTAGCTCAGATGGAGGATTTTCCATGGATGATTTTCACACTCTCCGAGAGAGAGTATCTGTGATGAGGACTGACTACCAGCAGTTGATGACATACAAGGATTATCTACTGAGGATTGGTGAGATGTATCATGAGGCTCCGAGGGAGCAGGAGTTGGAGATGGATCGACTTAGTCAGGAGTTGGAGAGCACTCGGGGATTCTTGAGAGGCACATAGACCGCCCTTCAAGAATCAGAGTCTAGGACATATGAGGCTCTTGAGGAGATCCATCAGAGATCCACTTCATCTGTCTTAGTGGACACTCATACGTATGAGTCAGTCACGTTGATAGAGGACGTTGATGATCTAGCAGAGGAGCACCAATTGATGGGGGACACTTCCAATTGTGTCTTGGGAGTGGTTGATATCCATATAGAGATTGATCCATCCGTACACCCAGGATCTGTGATGCAGCATGAGTTTGTGGGAGATGACAGGAGTGTGCCAGAGCATACAGTGACGAGGGATATCTCACAGAGACATGTTGAGATGTATGGTGGGATTTGGAGGGGTGTACTGCCTGGCAAGGAGGAGACACTCTTAGGGGAGCATGCAGGTGCCACTCCTTTGTAGCAACATATGATTTTGAGACCTCACCTTCACCATTTTAGCAGTTTCTTGGGTGAGGGGAGATGGAGAGTGGTTTACTAGTAGTTGGAGGAGTCGCTTCCGATTGTACCTGATGATTGGGGTTTAGTGATGACTACAGGTGAGAAATTATCATGGATATCGATGGATGAGCTTCTAGTTGAATCCTTGGGATTGACCAAAGCATGCGACGCCTTTCATTCCTACAGTCATTTGTAGATGTTTCTGTTAGCCTGTCTTGACACTTTTATAATAAACAACATCATGAGGAGGGATAGGCCATGGATGGGGGCATGGAGAGTGAGTAGGTCGAGATTACATGACATGAGTACTTTTATGACATATGACAGGTTAGAGGTGGACTGTGTTAGACAGACAATCGAGACTTGGTGTGTGATGATGAGCATCATAGACCAGGTGATGACAGATGAGCGTAGAGGTCTTTCGACAGTGATCAATCTAGCACAGGAGGAGCTAGTGGAGACTAGAAGTGATAAAATTCCAAGTTTCCCATGGGATCCGGGAGTTCACTTGGTTAGTAAGAGGTGTCACTACATGACGACCCAGGTGGCACCAAAGAGACACACACTCGACCTTGGGTTGGTTTGGAGTGGGCCGGTAGGTACTTGTCCTATGGGGCGAGACCTTTCCTTTCTCTTGATCATCATGATAGGGCATAGAGACATTTGGACAGGTACTTCTTCTATAGAGTCTATGTCGATATAGTTTCTGGGAAGCAGGTTTGAGTGTCACAGGTATTTTAGCAGGAGGACCCAAGAGAGCAGGGTTCAGGATGTATGCAGAGGGCAGACAATCATGGTCGGAGTAGTGCAGTGTCAGCATGAGGATATTCGACAGAGGTTAGCATGGGACCCAGGGATTGCAGGATTGAGTAGTTCATTGGCCGACAAGGGAGAGTGGACCATTGCAGGGGAAAGTTATTCTAACTTTCCATTTAGCGTCAGTGTTGAGGGGAACACAACGCTTGAGGGTGTCTCACAAAGTTTTGGCAGTACCTCATTCTGGCATCAGTATGTGCAGTTGATGGAGGCCGTGTGGATCTTGGTAGAGACTAGGAGGATGGAATCACTATGGGATGAGGCCATGTGTTAGGTACAGGAGACTCACAGATTTGGTGTATTTCAATATTATGCATCCTAGGGGCTAGCAGTTCATGATTTGATATGGGACCCAAGGGGCAGCATGTGTGATTGTTCATCTTCTGATGGGTTCTACTATGCAACCCACAGGTGGACATGGGATCCTCGTATTTTATTTGAGATGATTTTGTTATTTCTTGAGGACAAGCAATTTTCTAGCAGGGAGGATTATAATGTCCCCACTTTGGGACATCATCACAGGGCAGAGATTTATAATGACCAAAGTAGCCAGATGGATGCTAGAGCGAGTACAGGGGTATTTGAGAGGCATTGTGGGGTCCATCTTGCATTGATGATCATATTCCATCATTATGATCCATTTCACACACGTTGGATTTGGTTTCGTTGCATTTCAACGATTTCCATGATTTTGACTATTTTGAGCTATAAGTCAATGGAATTCACTGAAGAGGTCATTTTGGGCACATTACTTGGAGGAACCTCTTAGTGTAATATCTCATTAGAATCGGGAGGAGAAACACTACAGGATGGGATGGCTTGAAGTGACTTTCAGTAGCCAGGGAAGCCACAAGGAGAGATAAGGATATTTTCAGAGGTAAAAAGGTTAATTAATTAATTAAAGTGATTTAATTAATTAATTAAATATTAATAATATGAAAGTCACTTTGGAGGGACAAGGTGAGCCAAAAAAGTATAAAAGGAAGGCAAGGGCCTCTACTCATGATTCATGTATGATCTTATTTTGATTTTTGGCTTCTAGCTAGTGAGCCCAACATTGGGGGTTTTGAGGGTTTTGACTTAACAAAACCTAGAGGACGATTCAGTGGTGAAAGATTCCACCTAGCTTGTCCCAAGCTTGATCTCGGAGCTGAAATACGCTCCCACACCATTTTAGTTCCGGATCTACTCAGTTTCAGGAGGATTCCACATCAGTTGCTTGTGCAGATAGAGATAGGGCACACCAGTTGGGGGTTTCCAGCAAGAGGGGCGCACCATTCATCGAGGAGGGATTCGTCCTAGCTGATGAGAAGGGATTCTGGGAATTCCAGGTATTGGGTTTCCTTTGCAGGTGTCTTGGTATCATTCTTGGTTGGTTTCCGAAGTCTTTCACTCGAGGATCGATTTGTATTGAGAGTGGGACGTTTTCCTAAGAGGAGGGCACACCATCATTTGGAGAGCAGCTAGATCTAAAGATATAGCAAGCGTTTTGATGATTTGAGCACTTGGTTTCTCATTACAGCGTATTGATCTATCAGTTTGGAGAGTTTCAGGAGATTTGGAGGGTTCATTCACCTTGGTTGAATTATCTAGGGTTTCAGGCATCTAGTGGGGTGCACCATTCAATGGAGGAGTTCAGATCTACAAAGGTTGAGAGGGATCTTGGATATTCGGGCACCTGGGTTGTTCTTACCATCACTCAATCTACTGTTTGATACCTTTATTAAGATGATTGGACATCTTTGGCACCAGGGCCGAATTGTTGATGAGCTTTAGTTATCTAGCAGAGTGTGGCATCTTCCAGCTTGAGGGGTTTGGCACTTGGCATTGGTCTTCATCTCTTATCGAGCCTTTGGAGGCTTGTTTTGTATCAACAGGAGAATTTTGTAGTAGCTCATACTTTTTATCTATTGTCTATCATCTTGGCCATCTGTTGTGCATTCCAGATCGGCATCTCCATTGTAGAAGATTCTTCTATTTTATGAATAAAGAATATTTGAGATGTTTTGGGCTTGTCTATCTTATTGCATATGGTCGAGGTATGTTCCATGGTTATCTCTTTCTATTATTTGCTACATACACACATATAAACACAACTAAACAAATAGATCAACAAATTGTTTGAAGAAATACCACAACCAGGAAATAAGTTTATAAAAGGACACCAAAACAATGATGATCATTGCATAATACCATGGGATCATCACAAGGAGCACAAAAGTAATATTTTCTCTATCGAAAAAGTTGTGGACAAAAAAATATCCTTCTACAACGTTTAACCATTTATCTATGACATCCACATCTATTTGACCTTCAAATATAGCAATATTAAAATTGATTTGTACCTTCAAGGGGGCGGCACTTCCACTTGAGGTGGATGTGTCTCTTGCCAGCAGTCATCGAAGGATTTGTACAAATTTGTCCTTCATCTTGTTCCTATGTCGCTCAAGGGCTTCCTCGAGAAACATTTTGAAAGGATATCCTATCCCTTCATATTTATTTTTTCCTTCCATGGGTGGTTTCTTTGGCACATGAGAGAAGTTGTACTCAAGAGAAATAAGCTCGAAACCCAACTCTCTATACCATGACCGCGTCAGGCACATGCATTAAAAAATGACAAGGAGCAGACCACTCTGATACCACTGATCCGGATCTATGAGAAGAAAGAAATGAAACCATAGATTTATAATATTAACATAGAGACACACTGAAAAATAATAGAGATATAGTAAAACTTGACTTCTATTAAATAAGAAATATGTTGAAAATCGTAAAATGTAGACTGAAAACAATCTTGGTAGAATGGTGGCATCTTATATTTGAGAAGATATGTGATGGATATGCTCATTCATAAGAAGATGAGTATAATGAGGTTGTGAAGGCATTTATACAATAAACATGAATTCTAAAACCCTAGACATCTCGAAACCTAACCCTAGGAAATGAAGTCCCAAAAGTCATGTGGGCCCTGTTGGGGTAAGTTAGTACATGAACTCCTCAGTGTCTTAACTTTTGCATACAATCTTTGTTTAGGATGAACGATATATCGTTGGAAAGGTATTTATGAGGAGCTTCATTTATGGGTATAGATCATGAAAAAACATCGTTTAGGTGCTAAAAATGGCCCCGGAAGTTTGGGACCCAAAAAAATGCTAAAAATAGTAAGTTGTCAAAAATTGTTTTGAGCAGGTTGGAAAAGACGGGTGGCCACCAAGATCCTCCTAGATCACCCATATGAATGAGTTTATCCTACTCATGTGTGATATAATCAATGAACTATTGCATGGTATGCATCTTCCACTTTGATCCTAACAGATATCTACCAGAATTGAAAGTGGAGACATAGATAGCATGTTGTGGTCCTAGCTTAGCCAAGATTGTTAGAATAAGTTGGTGTACTTGTGTAGACTTATCAATGCCACAAGATGGAAATATCAATATCAAATATTTAAACTTGGTAAAGAAATCCTATCCTATACATTATAAAAAACATTAGGATCCAAGGTATTCAACTCTACCTCACGCATATTGTTACGAGGAAAATCACTCTATGGCATGGGGTAAACCAAAACATATGGAATGAATGCAAAAATAAAATATAATCCCAAGTATGCTATATAAATTAAAATGATAACAATACAATATAAATATCCTACCTCATTCAGACGTTCGATGAAGATGATCGTTGAGCACTCGACTCAAAGCTTTATACCTGCAACTTGTCCTAAATAACCAAGATACACAAGCATATGGTGATAATATATAATGTTAGCACATACAATAGTATAATGCATTAACATTCATAACAAATACGTCCAGGTAATAATAATTCAAATGTTTTCAAGACATCAATTGGATGAGAAAAGAGTATTTCTATTCAAATATGATCAACAAAAGTGTATAAGTGACAAATTTTTGTGTTGGCACATCTCGGAACCAATAAACTAAGTCCCTTATAGCTAGGCCTCCACCACTTCAATCCTCCACCAAAGGAAAGCTCATATAAGAGAGACAATGAAGTCCTCCATTAAAGGGGGAGGATATTGGGGGTTGAAGAATGTGTTCAAAATTTAAAGGACAAAGGGATGCAAACTCAATGTGAAGTGAAAATTTCTCCAGAGTATCTTTGCTCTCAAAATTTGAATTCTCTCATGTTTTCCATGGTTTGGATATGACCCAATTTATAGCCTTCAAATGGAACTGAACAGCTGAGTCAGAACATTTCCAGTATATGGAAGGTCAAGGATAATGGATCTTGTTATGTGACATGGAAGCCAGACACACTTTTTAATTTTGAGCACTAAAATCAATGTACGTGGGTTATAATGGCACAACCTATGTATATGCATGATGTCTAACTTGTAGGGAACGTATATGTGGAAAAATATTATTTTTGGCTCTGGGAAGTGCAAAAGGGGACTTCAATTCTGAATACGGAAATGGAAAAGGACTTATGAGAAAGTCTCATGAGGTGAGGAAAATATTTCTATAACATATGTCCCCTAATGTGTGAGGTCATAAGAGTATCTACGATGGCTGAAATACATTATAATTCATAGAAGTGGAGTAATGGAGACCCATCTGGAATAACTAGTTTCTCATGAGAATATTACAATCCATAATGACTTTGTAAACATGGCTACCAATATGAATTACACTATAAATCCATATGGAAATATACCAATTAGTTTTTCATTTCCATGAATAGGCAATACAAAGTAGATATATGCCATAGGATGTCATAGTCACGAACAAGGCCCACTCAAAACCAATCTCAAAATCAATGTGAAGATATGTATATATAGTGAAGTACAATATGATCTCCCATGATCACTAAAGTCATATAAGTATTGGTCTAATGAATGATAGAAACAAATCAGGAAATATTCTACTATAAACTGATGTCTTCTAGTCTTCTACACGATCCACCAAAGGTGAAAGTCTACATCATGTGAATAGAGGAGTTGAGGTGGAACATAATGAGACTTTATTTGATTACTGGTCATTAAGGTATACCATTAACAAATAGGAGGCAACCTACTGATAATGAAAGTAGGTATCAAGGCGCCAAGTACATTCTTACAAGTGTAAATAAAGGTGTTGAGGTTGAACACTTGAAGAGTCCATCGATCAAAAGACATTGATGTATTCCCAACTGTTGAATGTGGGAGAACCTACGAATGATGACTTCAAGCCTCAAGTTACTCATAGGACTCTAAGCATCAGTTCCAGAATAGATGATCTGAAGTCGATGGAAGGAGACCTACTTAAAGGAGAGTATTAAGGAATCTCTCATTAGTTAGCATGATGTGCAAAGCAATAGCTTGATGATTTGGAGGAACTAAGACGAAGAGGATGCTCATGAACCAATGACCTTGTCTGTCTTTCACATGCACTAGATGAATGAAGTGCACAAAAAGATCCTTTGAATAGCAGACAATAAATAAAACTGTTGGCAAAGGTGAGGAAACAACTAGTAAGGCTAATGGCATCCAAAAAACTACATGAATTCCATTGTGTGAATAAATTTCTTGTCGTTGAACACAAGGGAAAATCTATGGTTAGTGACTAATGAGGAGATGTCGATTTTTGGTTTCAAGGTTACCTACCCATAATGAAAGTAGGACGAGGGTGCACAGTAGGACTACAACTTCATGTAACTCTGAGACACATTGAGGGTATGGTTGACATGAAAATTCAAGAGTTTATAGAAATGGTCGACATAGGCTTATAATGAAACTTCGTGATGCAAGAGGCACCAATCAAACTCTCCATAGGGACTAGAAGAGTAACTAGTCAGAGGAGTAAAATCTAAGTAATGAGCTCATCTTCCTAAGGTCATGATAAAACCAAACTTTGGATGACAAGTAGACTCAAAAAATAATTCTTTGTTCAAAGGCGATATGATTGCCGCCAATATGAGATAATATTCTTTTCGCGCCCGTCTTTTTTTTGTTTTTTCATATACAAATGAATGTTATGATACAATGGAGGAAATGAGTGGAACAAGTAAGAAAATAGTTTCAACAATAGAATATACCTATTCTTAATGCAAGGAGGTGTATGAAAGACAAGGAAACTTGGGGGAATGTTTCCTCTTAGGGTATAGGGTGTCAAGCTGTAAAGGATATAATCAAGGCTCTGCTTGGCTAGTGATGCAAATTGCTGAGGTAATAAGCTTGTAACAAGAAAGAGGGAACTACAAATAGGCTCAATATTGCAAGTAGGATAATGTAATGCAATTACAACTTAACTCCAAAGAATGTCCTTTTTAATAAATTTGGTCCCTTAGGCCCAAAAAAGTATAAAACAATATTGATGATAACTCTTCTAGCCACTAATGACTAGAGTATTTTTTTTTCAAAATTAGTCTATTTGGTCGTAAAAAGGGTTAAAATTACACTAAATAGACATCCTTTCAAATCCATTTAATGAGTGTGAAAGAGAAAATTTCACCCAACAATATTTTTGATTTTTTATAGAGTCACAAAATAGATTAACTAAGACTCGGTGGAAGTCCCATAGGTATAGGTTTAATTCTTATGAGTAAGAATATGAGGTTTGAATGCAAATATCATATTGGAACTATAAAGGAATCTCAGTCCTATGGAATAATCTTTGCATGGAAACCAGATGGCACATAGGTTCTAACTAGGGCACCCATGTTTGGTAAGCCTCTACCATTCAATAATAACACTTCTAATAGAAATAAAATTGTTTTGTGTCACTAATAAATGGGTTCATACCTATTGATTATGGATTACAGTAATAGGATAATGAAAATATTCAAGATGGAGTGGAAACCTATCCTATATGTTGGTAAAAGAAAATACCCAATGAAGTCACAAACAAGCAACATGACACTAGAAACTACAAAAATCCTTGGACAAAATTACCAAAACCAACTCCTTCTACTATACTATTAATCCATTAGGTCGATAAATTAGCATAAAATATATAAAGTGAATAAAAATTAGTAGGTGGTAGGTGTGTCTCGTGTGTGGGTGTGACTCTTCCGGCATCTCGCAAATGCCAAAGTGTGCTATCACAATATGCATATGGAACCACAGGCGTAGATGCCATGGTCATTATATCTATCATTCATATATGTATTTTGAGGGTGTGAACCCCATTTTGTACTATGAAACCATATTTTTTGGAGAGATGAAATATACGAGCATTGGTCTTCGACTTTACTTATATATGTTACAATGTGTACATTGATGGATGTGATTTATTTACTCTACTTATGTGACAAATGCCAATCTAAAACATAATTAGCATATGCATCGGATACATAATTAGAACTTCTAGGTATTTGATTATGAATAATAAAATAAAAGATTCATTCCAAAATTCGTACTCGTAGGAATCGTCAGAGTAGAGTAGGGTGTCTCACATAGTAATTCTCGTTCAACTGACATACTATTAGCAGGGATTCCATATGAACTGTTGTCTCGTAAAATCTCTATAATGGAACTATACTCAGCCACATTATTCGTTGATGGCTCTAGACAAACACCACCTAAAGACATCAGTTCACCCTTAGGTGAGTAAATAACCCAAGTGGAGGAAGCCAAGTTCTATGTATGATGACTGACACCATCTGTGAATCCTAAGTAAACTGAAGAATTTGTTGACATATGTGAAGAAAGGAAAAACTCGATAAGAAAGCTGATGACATAAAGGAATATATATATATACACTAAGATACACTAGTATACAAAGAGTCACATCCAACCTTAGGGGCTCAAGTGTAATATCTTTTCAAGTAGAACCCATTTATGGGGTCAACCAACATATTCCTTTCATAATCCTCCAATTCATAGGCTCATTTTTTCTAAAACATGTCACACAATAAAAGGAAAGTGCCACATGGGGTTGAACTTGCCTACCCCCAATGGTTCTTTAGCTTAGTCATACAAGAGGAAAAAGTCAACCTCAATGTATTGTCAAAGATAGAAATACCTAGCATATTGGACCTTAAAACATCATTTATTCTCTTCGATAGCCGTAGATTCATCTCGATGCTACTCATCTAGGATCTCTAGGTGTACGAGGATTTCTTCAAGATCGGAAGTGTTAGGTAGGAGCTCAATTGACAGTCTAAGGGCATGGATTTCACATTCAATAGGAAGGATCGACTGCACATTGTGTATTAACTAAAAAGGAGAAAAACCAGTGGAAGTATTAATTGAGGTTCAGTATGCTCAAAGTGCAGGGTAAAGCATTAAATGCCAGTCATAATATCTCTAGATGACATTTTTTTGCAAAATTGTCTTCGGAGATTTGTTCAGAGCCTCTACTTGTCCATTTTAGTGGGGATAGTAATGGGAAGAATGATCGTTCTTAAACCCTAGTTTTGATTCTAATACTTTCATCATTTCATTCTGAAAGTGACTTCCATGATCAATGACAATCTCCCTTGGGATTCTGAACCAGGCTATAATTTGGTTGAACATGAAAAATGTTGCAATCTTACCATTGTATTTAATAGTAGGAACGGCCTTTTCCCATTTAGTGAAGTAGTCCGTGACCATGATAATATGTTGATTCTCCCCAGTCGAAGATGGGTTGCAGTCCATAAAATACATCCCCCACTTGTTGAAGGGACTGATGGTGATGACTGGGTGAAGAGGGGATGGATGCGAGCACATTTTACGAGTGAACACCTGGAAAGGGTGACACTTCTTGATCGATTCGACACAATATTAAAAAATTGACGACCAAAAATAACCATCTCGCAATATTTTTTGGGTTGTTGCAAGCCCAGATTGATGACCACCACAAGCCCCACTATGACAGTCTTTAAGAACAAATTTTTTTTCCTCATGAGTCAATAAACAACATAATATATTATCTACGCCATGAAAATACAAAGTGTCATCGATGATAAGGTATTTTTTAGCTTGATGTCGTATATGTCGTTGATCGTCTCTCGACAGATGCTGAGAGAACTTCAAGGTTTGAAGATAGATCAAAATGTATTTATACGAGGGGTATGAAGATGATATGAGGAAAATATGTTCATCTGTGAATGAATCGTGATGAATAACATCCTCATCCAATCGAGGGAAGTTTGATATTAATTCATCAAAAACTAGTGATTTCTTGGATTTTGCTAAAGCAAAATCGAGGTCGAACTCTTTCAAAATGACAATCCACTTCTTGTATTTCCCCTCTATGATATGCCTAGTAAGGATGTATTGAAATGGATTGACATCAACAACTACAATATTTTGGCAAAGAAATATATAATTCCACAATCTTTGAACTACGTGTATGACAACCAAGGTTAGCTTCTCATTGTGAGAATACTTAAGTTTATGGTCGACTAAGTTTCGACTAAGATAGTAGACAATGTGCTCATGGATCTCATTGTCCTCCTGAACCAGAACCATACCAATCTTCCCTTCATATGAAACAATATAAAGAAAATAATATCTACTGTAGTATGGAGGCTTTAGCAGAGGCGACGATACCAAGGATTTATTAATAACATTGAAGGACTCTTTGTTAAGAACCAAATATCAATATAGCATAGAAAAACCTCAGAATAAGTACTCAACGCCTTGAAAAAGAGATAAATTCATATAATCAGCCTCTTCGAGGGGGAGACCTCCTTATACCCATATAAATGTACAATTCCAAGATGATTCCAAATGAAAATGTCTCCTTGGTATATATAGGAGACTAGGAGGTATAATTACAACTAATTGTATAAAGCTGACATAAATAAAATAACATTACTAATGTAATATGCCCCAATTAAGGGGTAATGAGCCAATATTAGGGTTTAACATGCCCCTCCTCTTGAGACAAGTGTTGTCTGCAACGCTGAAGTAACTCTAGATTCTTCTGTATAAAAGACTCATCTTCCCAAGTGGAATCTTCAGCCGATAGTTTCCTTATTTAATGAGATACTCTAAAATGGATCTATTCCTTAGCTGACAAACTCTTTTGTTTGTTATGGCTTCAATATACAATATGATTTTTCCTTCCTCGTCAAGTTCCGACAATGTAGTTTGAACTGGGATCTTGTCGCCTATAACCTTATTTAAGCATGAAACATGGAAAACTGGGTGTAATCGTGAAGATGTAGGCAACTCCAATTTGTATGTCATAGTACCAATCTTTTGCAACACCTTATAAGGGCCATAGTACTTTGGTGATAATTTATTATTCTTTTTCTCTTTCTTGAGGGACATATGTTTGTACGGTCGTAGTCTTAAAAACACCCAATCCCCTACTTTAAAGCTTCTTTCACTATGATATTGATCTTCTTGTTTTTTCATGCGATTTTGTGCCATGGTCAGGTTGTCCTTTAAGATTTGGAAAACTTGTTGTTGATTCTCGATGTGATATTCCACTGCTTGAACATTATATTTTTCTTTTAGAGAAGAAGTGATTGAAGGACGGTGGTATCCATAGAGTGCCATAAATGGTGTCATTTTTGTTGCATTATGAAAGGAAGTGTTATACCACCATTCTTCCAAGGATAACCATTTGATCCATTTTGTTTGTTTATCAGAGACAAAGAAATGAAGGTAGCCTTCCAAACATTTGTTCGCTATCTTGGTTTATCCATTGAATTGAGGATGATAGGATGAGCTATGAGCCAATTGAGTACCCAAAAAAGAAAATAATTATGTCTAAAAATGTCCAGTGAAGATGGGATATCTATCACTTACAATAATCTTTGGGATGCCATGTAGCTTTTGAACTGTCTCCATGAATGCGGTGTCAATTGTACTAGCTTTGAAGGGGTGAGAGAGTGCAAAAAAATGTGTGTACTTGGTCAATCTATCAAAAATCACCATGATGACACTCTTTCCTTCAGACTTCAGTAACCCTGTGATGAAATCCATGGAAACCTCCTCCCAACACTGACTTGGGATGACTAATGGTTGTAAAATACCTGGGGTCTTCATTGTTTCCACCTTATTTTGTTGGAAAACCAAACATTCTGCCACAAAACTTTGAACATCAGTTTTAAGTCCATCCCAAAAAAATCCTTCTTGACTCTATGGTAGGTTTTCAAAAATCCTGAGTGCCCTCCTACTGGAGAGGTGAGTAATTCCAATAATACCTTTTGTTTGAGTTGGGAGTTCTTACATAAATATAAGCAATCTGTGTACCCTAGTGAATCATTTTTCAATGTAAATGTATCTGATGCACTGGAATCCTGTTACAACCTTTGAATGAGAGTCCACAATTTTTTGTCATTATTCCATTCATCCCTTGCTTCTATTATCCAACCGGGTTGGATGATCGAGATATCACAGAGAAAGGCCTCAACATATTCATCCTTTCTTAAGAGTGCATCTGCCACAACATTTTTCTTCCCCTTTTTATAGATGATTTCAAAATCATAACCCAATATATTGGTTACTCATTTTTGTTGTTCTTCTAAAGATAGTCTTTGTTCCAAGAAGTATTTAAGACTATCATGATTTGTTTTGACCTTGAAGTGCCTACCTATTAGGTAAGGACACCATTTCTTCAATGCATGTAGTATTTCCATCATTTCCTTCTCATAAATGGGTTTTTGTAAGTCCTTTCCCTTGAGTGGTCGACTTTCAAAAGCTATGGGCCTTCCCTCTTGCATTAGGACAACATCAAATCCATTTCCCGAGGCATCATATTCCACAATAAAGGTTTTTTTGAAGTCTGGAGTGGTCAAGACAAGAGCTTTGCACATCACCTCTTTAAGTTATTCAAAATATTTATTTTCCTTTGGAGTCTATGAAAATGCATCCTTCTTAGAGAGTGTCATTAAAGGTGTTGCTATTTTTCCATAGTGCCAAAAAAACTTGCGGTAGTAACCTGTCAAACCCAAAAATCCTCTAAGATATTTCAATGTTTTTGGAATCAGTCAGTCCATCATGGCCTTAATCTTGTTAGGGTCTACCTTAACACCTTCATGAGATACAATATGACCCAAATACTCTACCTCCTTCACTCCAAAGAAACATTTGGATGGTTTGGCATATAGTTTTTGTTCATTTAGTAGTTGTATAACCTTGTCAACATGTCGCACATGGTCCTCCCAATACTTTCTATAGATTAGTATATCATCAAAAAATATTAACACAAATTTTTGAAGGAAGGGATTGAAAATGGAATTCATCAACCCTTGGAATGTGGAAGGTGCATTTCTAAGGCCAAAAGGCATGACCAAAAATTCATGATGGCCTTCATGATTTCAGAATGTTGTTTTGGGGATACCTTCTTCCTTCATTCTAATCTGATGATACCCTGAACATAAATCCAATTTTTTGAAATAGATTGTTCCATGTAGTTCATCTAACAATTCATCAATGACAGGAATAGGAAACTTATCTTTAATAGTGATCTTGTTGAGCTCTCTATAATCTAGACACATATGCCATGAGCTATCTTTCTTGAATACCATTACCACTCGTGCAAAGTAAGAACTTTGGCTAGGTCTAATAATGCCAGCCTCTAGCATTTCTTCAACCATGCGCTCAATTTCACTCTTCTGGGCATAAGGGTATCTGTATGGCCTGATGTTAGGAGGAACTCTCCCAGGAATTAGGTGAATTTCATGATCATAATTTCGAGTGGGTGGAATACCTTTGGGAATATCTTCAAATACTTTGGAAATATTATCAATGATCCCTTGGAGAGCTTGAGGAATATATGGATTAGATGTTTGAACATCTAGTGAGAATAGTTGTGCAATAACGCCATGATGCCCCTTTTTCAATAATTTTGTCATGCCATTAGAGCCTATCACCTTATCGGGTTTCCCTGTGATACCTCTTAACTCAATTTCTTTTCCTTCCAGTCAAAATTTCATGAAATGTTCTTGAAAATTAAAATCCATTATTCCTATTGATTGTAACCATTGGATTCCTAGTACAACATCAACACCACCCATGGGTATATCAATCATTGGACTATTCATTACATATTCCCCCATAAGATTTATCTTATTGCATTTTCCTGAGAAATTGATAGTTCCTCTATCCACAATCATTACTTGAAACTCTGGCACTGGATATACAAAAAAATT
>JZKD02S1280272.1:765865-777694 GCA_000966675.3 Picea glauca
GAACGTGGTTGGTCTTCAACCCAAAGTTGGAATTTCTCCATTCTTGATTCACCTTCCTTGTGTCCTCATCATGAATTTCATGGGATACATTTTCACTTTTAGGTGTCCTCTCTATGATGAAATTTTTCAATCCTTCCATGATCTCCCCTTTTAAACCCTCCATCATCTCTTGTAGTTCATATTTTGTTATTGTCTTCTTTTGTAAATCATTTATGTCCCTACACATTTATTCACCTTCATAAAGAGTCCATGAAAGATTATCTAGAGGCTTATTTGGTGTAGAAGTTCCCTTTTTGGGTGGCATGTTGGCCAAGTATCACTTTTGAACCTTGATTTTGAGGTGGTTCTGCTAGAGAATATTTATTTTGCTATATCTCCAAAGTTTCGGCCCTTCTGAGTATGAAACTTTATTTTTTGTAGTTCTCTGATATTTATTCTCTACAATTCCATAGGTCTAATAAAAATTGGATGTGCCAAGTGGAATTTATGGTAACTTCCCCACAACTTGTTGATTTTTGGCATTTCCAAGAGATGTCACTTGTATAGAGTGCCCCGCACAAAATAATTGATATAAAATTATGAAAATCGTACCATAGATACTACAGAATGTCCGCTATCTCACTCAATTTGGATACTCTAGGAAGAGGTTATGATTGTCTTACCTGGAACACATTCTTGAGACTAGTCAATAGGACTAGTCAAATACCCTATCTTCCACAAGGTGTATCTACAAATGTAAGATGATCCAGAAGATGAAATGTTTACCATAGATATCGTACTAATTTATGTGAATATCCTTCGAAGTTCAGGGTCTGAAACATTACAGAAAACATTTTATAGTGAAAATTCAGCAATGACTCAGTTCAAGATGATTCCAGAACCCTATATTGCATAGGTTGTATATTTGAAATTATAAGACCTCAAGAGTTGAAATTTTAACCCAACGTACCTTGATCAGTCTACTAAATATCCTCCAATCTGCTCCTTCTGAAACATTGTATAAACAAATTTATAACAAAAATTCCATGGTGTCTCATATGTAGTAGCGAAACCCCAAGACCTTGAGCTCTGATACCATATGTTAAGAACCAAATATAAATATAGCATAGAAAAACCTCAGAATAAGTACTCAATGCCTTGAAAAAGAGATAAATTCAGATAATAATGCTCTTCGAGTGGGAAACCTCCTTATGCCCACATAAATGTACAATTCCAAGATGATTTCAAATGAAAATGTTTGCTTCGTATATATAGGAGACTAGGAGTTATAATTAAAACTAATGGAATAAAAATGACATAAATAAAATAACATTACTAATGTTATATGCCCCAATTAAGGGGTAATGATCCAATATTAGGGCTTAACATTCTTGGGATTGTTAATCCCATATAAACAAAGTGTCCTTCTTCAAGAGATGCATGAAACTCTTTTTTATATTGGCATAGTTTTCTGTAAGCTAATTTAATATGTTTTCCTTCCCCTATAAACCCTAAAGTTGATGAATGTTGCATGGGGGAGGAAATATAAGTATTTCCTCAACCTTCATAGGATTCCCCATGATCCCATTCTCAGAAACTAAGAATCCTAAAAGATGAATAGACCTATCGAAAATGATGGAATTGTGAGGGTTTAAATGGATGTGATAATAATGAAATATCTCAAATACAATTTGAAGGTGAGTGGAATTATCTACTCTCTTGGAGGAGTGAGAAGTGAGATCGCCGAGATAATATTCGACAATGTGCTTGAGATCGTGAAAATAAAATGTCATGGCTCGTTGGAAGGTTGCTTAGGAAATTTAAAGGCCAAAAGGCATTTTTCGATATGAAAAAGTACCCCAAGGATAAATAAATTATGTCTTATGTTGATATGCAGTTTTTATCTTAATTTGATTGTGTCCTAGAAATACATACATAAAATAAAAAACCTTGCTTCCTGCACACTCATCGAGAATATGATCAATGAAAGTTGTTATGAAGTTTTCTTTAGGACAGTCCTTATTTAGGTCTTGAAAATCATAAATACACAGATGCTTCCATGTTTCTTATTCATGAGAATGGGGTTGGATACCCATTCAGTCAATGGAACTGGGTAGATGAAACCATCATTAAGTAGTTTCTCCACCTCTACCTTAATAGCAAGGGCCTTCCTAGGATTAATAGCTCTAATTCATTTTCGAATAGATTTATCATCCAGATAGGTTTTGATCTCATGTTTGATAATGTGAGGGTCGATTCCTGGCATCTCTTCATTTGAACAAGAGAATACATCACAAAATTATTTGAAGAGATCGATGTAGTTATGAATTTCTTCAAGAGAACAATCTGCACCGATTATACATTTTCAATTTTGTCAAGAATTCAAGAGATTTCAATCATTATGGTAGGAAAAATAGTCGCCATATTTCCTTCATCATAAATGTTCTGTGTATCTAGTGTAACCATGGAATGACCGACCATATAGATCTAAATTCCTCCTGTTCAATCCTAACAAGATCCAGGAGGAAGTAAGAGTGATGATACATATCATACCATGACCTACTAGGAACATTCATGGCCTCTAATATGGATTTATATGAATGTAAAGTGTCATCGAGTAAATCATGTGAGTAATAGGATGAGGTGGGACATACGGGCTTGAGAACAAGATCCTCCACATTCGTCTGTGAGGAGATAGGATCTGGGTCAACATTAGAGTCAAGAACAACCTGATACGCCATCTCTACCACTAACAGTGGAATTTCCATTACAATATGTGACTGACCTTCACAAGACATGGTCGGGGAAGGTAGGGTCCAGGGATCGTTGAAATATGAAGTACAAGAAGGAATAGACCTCATTGACAAAGAAGACCTACTCGACATGGCATAAATGTGATGAATTGGTGCCATGAAATAAAAGGTACCCATGAGGGAGGAACACATTCCGACACCAATATACTCAGTTGTTGGATGAGAATTTTCTATCATGGGGATCGAAGTTCCAACTGATACATTGGGACTAGCATGCACAAAGGATAGCTGATCAATCATCACGATTTTCCCTTTGTGAGGAAAACATAAAGTATGAAAAACAGATGATACAACTGAAGTCATAACATAAGTCCAATTACTCCCTAACACTAAATTATAGTTAAGGGGTGCATCAACCACCTCGACATCCACCTCCAGCATATTTCCAACTAGCTGGACCAGAAAGGTGAGAAGAATTTCATGGGGACTGAAAGAACAACCATGAAATGCAGTCAACATAGTCGAAGATTGGGAGAGGGTTAGAGATCCAATGGCTTTCCAACAAGTGAGGGACATCACACACGTTGCAAAGACTTCATCAATAAAATTATGTTTGATGGTATGCTTCGATTAATCCACATGGATTTGAAAGGTCACGTGGTAAGGAAAGCAAGGATTCACATCCATGACATCAAACTTGATAAACTCAGAGCCACACAAGTCTAGAGTTCCTAAAGAAAATAGCAAGGTGTTCCTCTATGAAGGACACATATGGAGAACCTCCAAAGATGACATCCCACAAGAGGTTTGACTCAGATCTTCGAAAGTCGAATAGTTCTAGGCAGATCTAGCATTAGGGTTGTGGGAAGAGGATTTTAGTACTCCTTTTAGAATATGAGGTGGAGGCTCTGGATTTTTTATCTATAAATTTTTTTATGGAGGAGGGGGAGACTCTGGACATAGAAAAACCTTTGAAGTATTGTAATCATGAGATCAAGTGGCTAAATTAATCTGAGACTTGAACATAGTTACACATACAGGATCACCTTCATGTGCCAAGGTTTTTGATTCCCACTCCCCAAATTTCTGGCATTAGAGGAGCTTAAGGCCATGTGCTAATTATGTGGAAATGGATTAGTCAACACATCAGGCAGTTGAGATAAGATCCTCATGGATTCCTCAAGTTTGCTGCATAAGTGGGTAAGGTGATCATCCGTATAAGGTTTACAAGGAAACATCACATTATGCTTTTCTTTCTTTCCCTCACAATATTTGTTATTTGATCTATCATTGCTAGAGTTGTCCTTTGGTTTATTATTATTATTATTCCTCCGACCCTTATAGTTATTACCACGTCCTTTCTTTCTATTCCCTCCTATTTTTTGGTTACCATTCAGGTTGGTCGACAACTGTACAAAATTCACATCCACCGACTGAGTGGAAGTGGATCACATAGACGAAGCTTGTCCTGCTATATCCTAGCTTAGAGATAACTCCTTCCACTGGTGTGTCACCAAGTCTATAGACTTAGTATTTTTAGAGCCTATGATTCCATCAACATGAGCCCCATGATTTTGTCTAGGGTCGTAATTTAACCTTGATGTGTCAGGGAGAATTTCATATAACATCCCACATTGAGAATATATGACATCCAATTGTTGGGCTTTGAAAATATATTAATCTTCCAATGTTACCCCGGATGTAGAAAGATCCTTCGAAATATAAGGAAATAAAGACTTAAGAAACCATTCCAACAAGAACTTTGGAGGAATGTAGGATTTGACCAACCTCTTTAATCTATGCCACTTTTGGATGTGGTCCGAGATATGGGCGGCTTTATTCTGGTGGAGGGATAACAAAAGTTCTATCTCAGTATCATAATGAACTGACAACTGGAATTGGTTGTGAAAGAGTTAAACCATATGATTAAAATGTTTGTATGTTCCCCCCGATAGCTCAATGTACCAATTCATTGCAACCCTCATAAGGCTGCGTTGAAATAGTATTAAATGAATAGAATCATTGTTAAGGGAATTGGATGAGCACCAAAGATGAAAAGTAGTGACGTGATCACCAGGATCCTTTCCAGTCTTTCCCTCGAATTTTGGAATATTTGAAGGAAGCTTGGTGGGGACAGGGGGCCATGATAGACCATGATGCATCAGGTCATTCATTAATATTGACAAGTCTGGAAAATTAAGCATGGCTAGAAAACAAATCCAAGGTTGTGACATATGAGCCCATGCTCCTGGGAAATATTGATGTTAAGGGATTGCAACCTAGATAGGTTTCTCGTATGCACCATGGCCCTATCCAGCATGGTAATATCCTCCTCCAAAATGATTCATAAGAGGTGGCATGGGCATCAAAACTATAGGAATGTTATAATGAGAGTTATAAGCATTTCCCCCAGCTAGAGGAGCTCTAGGTTGGGGGGTTCCCATAGTATGAAATTGACCTCACCTGGATGGAAATCTAGAGGATAGAGGTGCATTGATCATACCAAGTGTGTTGGTCAGAATCAATGTAGAGGAGGAAACTGTAAAGGATGGAACATATGAAGTAGCTTGTTCGCTTGATTGATTACTCCATCTAGGATAATTAAGACTAGGATTTGACCCAGGAGGGAAAGGAGGTTGGATTCCAACCATAGGAGTTGTTTGGGAAGTATGAGCTCCACCAAACGAAAGTGGAATATGTGAAGGAGCCATTCCCTCAATTCCAATATTAGGATTGTCATTATTCTTTGGAATGGAAGACGAAAGTTGTGATGTCATATTCAACATACCAAAAGAGAAAGGGTTAGAGATTGAAGGAATGAACTGATGATTGTATCCTTGCATACCAAAAAGAGACCCAAAAGGGGTCATTACTATGGTTTGAGTAGCAACCACAGGCCGTATAGGGGTGATTACAGGGACCTCCAGTACTAAAACCATAGTGGTTGAGGGAATCAAAGGAGTTTCATTAAATAGAGTAGGTATGGGACTCGAAGGAATCACAGTATCTTTCTGACTCTATTCAGTACTCATACTTGTATGATCACAAGTTTGGTAAGTGGAGGCGTGTGTACCACATTTGATAACTTTATGCCTTTTAGAAGGAAAAGACTCAAGATGTAGTGGTAACTTTAACAAATGGAAAGACCACGAGGGAAGCTAGTTTGGATCCACGACGAATCAAGACTCGAGATATAAAAAAAAATCCTAAGGCCAAATGCACACAAACAAGAGATAGTGTTTGAAAAGGGGCCTCCATCACTAGAATAGGTATGCCGCACCTAAGAGGGGGCTGAGACTCCCTTCAAAATATGAAAGGTATCATAATAAGTTATAAGGACCCTCATGGGATTAACAATGTAGTCGGTCAGATCGCCCTAGAGAGGTAATCCTCCATAAAGGTTGTGTTTTGTTTGACCCTTATTTGACTCAGGGTACTTACAGAATACCTATAAAATTAACCTATATGGATTCCTATGTCAAGCAAATAAAGACACCATGATATAACCAATGTGTAGGAGAACAGTCGTAAGTCAGTTCCACCATATGGGGAGGGGAAAAAAGCTCGAAATATTGAAAAAACCTCCTCTCAAGGAGGTAAAGGTACTAGAAAGACCCCAAAATATGAATAGATCCCCAGAAATATCTCTGACGCTATAAAGGTATTAGAGGGCTATCTCTGCAACCAACTTCGCACAACCTCATGCTTAACTCCAGTGTGAGAAAAGCCTCTTGATGTCACTAATTACACAATGGATTTCACCATTCCTTGGTCAGACACATATGTTTATTTTAATAGCCTTGGAGAATTTTACTCACAAAACCCTATTCCAAGGCCCTGTATCCTATGCTTGTTTGTGTACTCTGAAAAATAAAATCGTTTCTAATCAATTTTAATTAATCAACGTTACTTTTAATGGCTTTTTTTACTCAAAATATGTCATCATGAAATTGATGAAGTTATGACTCAACATATTAAAGAAATGAATATAAACATAAATCTAAGTTCTAATATTTAATTCTCAAAAGGTGAAAATATTTTGAATTGCAACTTTCAATTCAACTTTGCAACTTCAATAAGATGAAATATTTCATATGTATCAAGATCAATGCTAAATAACCAAAAGGGAAAATTCCAAAATGAAAAATCTATATTTTTGTATTTTCAATATAAAGGAATGAAAATTCAAGGATTGAATAACAACTTGATATATAGACCCTACTACAAGAAAAAAGAGACAAGTGAAGAAGGATACCAAGAAGAAAACACTCAGACCAAGATGCAAGGACAACCAATGAAAAATATGATGAGAAAGAAAAACCGCTCGAAAAATCAACCATAAAAAGGTTTCCTATCACTCTACATTTAGTCAACAGTTAGGAAAGAGACCCAAGAAGACTCAACAACCATCAAAACTCACCCAACAAACACAAAACTTAGCAAGTAAGCTTAAAAATTTGATGTACGTAGTTGTTTAAGGAAAAATCGTGTATGTATGTTCCCTATAGAAGGACAACTCACGTATGTATGCATCTTTTAAGCAAAAAAACACATATAAGGACAAGAAACTTAGATACAAAGTAAAAATAGGTTGTCAAGCAATCATGCGACAAGGAAACCTAGGCTAACAAAGAGTAATTGAAGGAGAAAAACGCTTCAAAACCCAAAATAGAAGATTGAATCCCTAGTATGGTCGCCAATTTTGTTACGAGGAAAATCACTCTATGGCATGGGTTAAACCATGACAGACAGAATGAATTTAGAAATCAACTCTAATCCCAAGTATGTTATATAAATGGAAGCACTAACAAGACAAGATATAGAGCCTACCTTGTCTAGACGTTCGATGAAGACCATCATTGAGCACTCAACTCATAGCTTTATTCAACTTGTCCTCAATAAATAATATATGTAGGGATATGGTGATAATATATCATTTTAGCACATACAATAGGATAATCCATTAAAATTCATAACAAATACACCCACGAAATAATAATTCAAATATTTGCAAGACATCAATTGGAAGAGAAAAGAGTATTTCTATTCAAATATGATCAAAAAAAGTGTATAAGTGACAAACTTTCATGTCGACATGTCTCAAAACCAAGAAACTAAGTCCCTGCCAGCTGGGCCTCCACCACTTCAATCCTCTACCAAAGGAAAGTTCATATAAGAGAGATAATGAGGTTTTTAATCAAAGGGGGAGGAGCTTGGGGGATGAACAATGTGTTCATACTTTAAAGGACAAAGGGATGCATATTCAATGTGAAGTGAAAATTTCTCAAGAGTACCTTTTCTCTCAAAACTTGAATTCTCTCCTCTTTTCCATGGTTTGGATATGGCCCAATTTATAACCTTCAAATGGAACTGAATGATCAAGTCAAAACTTTTTGAGTATATGGAAAGTCAAGGATCATGGATCTCGTGATGTGACATGGAAACCCGACACAATTTTTAATTTTGAGCACCAAACTCGATGTACGTGAGATGTAGTGGTGCAACCTGCGTATACACATGTTGTCTAACTTGTAGGGAACGTATATGTGGAAAAATATGAATTTTTGTCTTTGGAAAGTGAAAAATGGGACTTCAAGTCTTCATAGGGAAATGGGTAAGGCCTTCTGAGCAACTTGCATGAGGTGAGGCAAATCTTTCTATAACACATATGACCTCTCGTATCATCCTTCTTTTGAAAGAGACTTTCCAAGGTGGTCCAAATCTCGTTTGGTGTCTTCCATGCGACAACATGAAACCATAAATCAAATGAAATTAATTAAAGAAGAAGTCTGATGGTCGCATCCTTACAGTTCTCCCATCTAGTGTTCTCAATAATTGATGTAGGTTTTGTTTCTCTCACCATTGTCATTATGTTAATGTTAATGTTTCATCAAAACCTTCACATGAGACCTAGCTAAAGAAAATACAAACAAATATTATCAAGAAAAGGATGAGAGATTCGATATGGAAGAATGAGAAAATATATTCACACTACTCCAATGAGATGATCAATGATAAAATTATACAATGAATGAGTGATACACACTCATATAGGGAATAACATTCCATAATTAAGAAAAGAAAACTAACAGTGAGCTCTTCTTAGGAATGCGTGTATGCATAATAGTGATGGTCTAAAAATAGAAAGTCTAAAATAGAACTATTCCAGTAAGATACCACTGAACTAGTGAGTCAAAAATAGAAATATGTTCAACAAATGGAACACTTGGAACAATTTTCATATATTTGTTTCTCTTACAATAGTTTTAACATGATGTCAACATGTTGTACATGTTTTTCCCTCGATTTATTGTAGAATAAAATCTCATCAAAAAATACTAACACAAATTTTCTTAGTAAGGGTTTGAAAATAGAATTCATTAAGATTTGAAATGTTGAAGGTGCATTAGTAAGGAGAAATGGAATCACCAAAAAATCATAATGACCTTCATTTGTTCTAAAGGATTTTTTGGAAATGTCTTCTTACCTCATTCTGATTTGTTGATATCTAGAGTGGAGATCTAACATAGTAAAAAAAACACATCCTTGAAATTCATCTAATAATTCATCAATGACACAAACAAGAAAGTTATCATTAATGCTCATTTTGTTGAATGTCTATAATTTGGACACATACAAAATGAACCATCCTTTTTTGAGACCATCACCAACTGTGAAGAAAAAACACTTTGGATAGGTTGAATGATGTTAGTGTATAACACTTCTTCAATCATGTGATCAATCTCACTCTTTTGTGCATATGGGAACCTGTAAGGCCTAATGTTAGGTGGTAGACATCATGGTTGCAAATGAATAACATGGTCTTGATCTAGAGTAGGTAAAATACCCTTATGATTCTCTTCAAATACCTTCGAATGAGCGTTGATAACGTTTTGCAGATCCACTATAACACAAGTTCTATATGTTTGAACATATGGTAAAGAAAATTGTGCAAGTACACCATTGTGTCTCTTTTTTAGTAATTTTTTCATGTTTTAAGAGATTATCACTTTAGAGGGCTTCCCTTGGATATGTCTGAGTTACATTTCCTTTTCTTTTAAGAAAAATATCAGGAAGAGTTATTGAAAATTAAGAGTCGTTGTTCCCAATTATTGTAACCGTTGGACCCATATTACAACATCATCACCACCCATTTGGATTTCAATCATGGGACTATATAATAAATAATCCCCCATACTGAGCTTAATACTCTGGAACTTCCGTGAAAAATTAATTTTACCTCCATCTACAATCATTACTTGAGACTCTAATGTTGGAAATACAAAACAATTGAGAATTTTTGTTAATTTTCAATTAATGAAGTTATGGGTACTACTAGAATCACTCAACATTATGATGACCCACCAATTTATAATACCCACAGGTCTAGAGTTTTCAAAAACTCTACTTACAATATCCTACATTTGGACTTCTTACAATCACTTCAATAGGGGGCCAAAACTCTTCACTAATAGAACCTTGGATTCTCTATTGTTACACACATAATTCTTACCTTAAGTGCTTTTCATTAGAGTGATAAACTTCCTTTACATTCTTGATCTAGTTTGTCTAGGCATTAAGATATTTCTCCTCTATGTGACCAAGCACTATAATCACATGCTTATTCATTTAAATGCTTATGCCTTATCACTAATTCTTTATGCAATCATTGATATGACCACGGGCTGACCATATCGGTGAAAATCCTTTACCAGTGATCACAACATACACTATTCGCCAATGTTATGGTCTAGCATCATAGATCCTTGACTCACCGAACCTCAATACTAGAGTAATAGATACCAGGTATACCAAGTGTTCAACTTGTTGAAGCTCTCAAATTTGTTAATGACCTAGAGGACCAATGTACTGATATAGTGGGGGACTCATTATAGAGTCACAATCGATGGAGTTGATATCCTAGGGATTGATAGATTGTGATGTCGAGACACCTTAACACTTTACACTTGATTTTTTAATGCATCAGGGGTCGGTAGGCTGGTAACCTATAACCTTTGCAATGGAACCCTGATGTCAAGAAGTTAGGTCTATCAACACAAATGAATTATATATTTTTTAATTTTCACACTATGGAATCATTTATAGATGATACATCGATACAATATAAACTGTCAATTTGGATAGGGTTTGATCTGCAATCAGTTAGGTTCATTTATTTAACTAGTGAATGAACACCAAAATTCAGTCCTCTGGGATATTTACTAGGAGCATTTCCTCGTTGATCCTTCTAGTGATCAACAATAGATCTAATTCATGATTGTTCAAATCTTTCTTCTATTTATTTTGACTTTTGGTTTCACGAAATTTGATATTTAAAGTGACTCCAAACCATCGATCTAACTCTTTAAATAATAACTACAATTCTCTACGCATAATGAATATATTTTTGTTGTGGAAATCATAGATTTATATTCAATCTATATACTCGACTCTTAGAACCTCCACACAAATTTTAGAAGGACCATATAACACACAAGGAACACGATATTAATCCATATTCCTATATTATACTTAATAAATGATTACATAGATACAAAATAATTCCAATACAAAGAAGCACACAACATGGTGCAATTTCTTAATTTACAAAATCCCTGTACATGGTTTCGGAAGATACCTCTCATCCTAATCTATAGTCTGGGCTTCTTCTCGACACTCTCTCATTCCTTTGGCCAATTACTTAATAAATTTTCTTTCTCTAATTGTACAACATGCCACACACTCAATATTTGATATATGATTCTAAAACACACAAAAAAAATACTACGGACTATACTCTTTCCAATGAAATTTTTCTCACAAAATTTGAATCCTCTATGAAGAAGTTATAGTTGTTTTACCTAGAACACTTATTTGAGACTAATTACCAGACTAGATTTTATAAAAAAAAATCTCCTAATTTTGAAGAGAGAACAAATCTCCCTTTTTATCTAAACATTATGGAAAACCCTTTTCAACCATCTTATTTTAAAGGATAGAAAACCATTCAACATTTCTTTGTAAAGGAATTAATTTGTTATGAGCATGTTGAATTAGGCTTCTTTTTGTAAAAACATTTTCAATCTCCAAGACCATG
>JZKD02S1280272.1:779857-794224 GCA_000966675.3 Picea glauca
GAGAGAGAGAGAGAGAGAGAGAGAGAGAGAGAGAGAGAGAGAAGGGGGAGGAGGTATAGAGGGAGTGGGTGTGAGAGTGTGAAGCATGGAATCGAAAGGTCCAACTCTAGGTCTTTCCATGATGTTACAACAAATTTTTCCTCACCCCATGTGACTTGCTTGGATGGCCTTTCCATATCTCTATGCATATTTGAAGTCCCATTTTTTACCTTCCAGAGCCAAAAAAGAACATTTTCCCACATATACACACCCTATCATTAGAAAAAAAGCGTATAGACATGTTTATCCACTACAACCCACATGCATCAGGTTTGCTGCTCAAAATTAAAAATTATGTTGGGTTTCCATGTCATGTCATGAGATCCATGATCCTTGACCTTCCAGATACTGGAAATGCTTTGACTTGACCCTTCAGTTGTATTTGAAGGCTATAAATTGAGCCATATCCAAGCCTTATAAAAGGAGAAAATTCAACTTTGAGAGAAAAGACACTTTAGAGAAATTTCACTTGATATTGAGTCTGCATCCCTTTATCCTTAAAAGTTTGAACTCATTGTTCAACCCCCAAAATATTCCTTGTTTGTGATGGAGAACCTCATTATATCCTTTATATGAGATTTCCTTTGGTGTATGATTGAATTGGTGGAGGCCCATCTTTATGGAATTAGTTTCTCGATTCCGATATGTGTCATTACAGAATCTTGTCACCTATATACTTTTGTCGATTATTTTAATAGAAATACTCTTTTATCATTCAATTGAAATCTTGCAAATATTTGAATTATTATTCCATGGGCATATTTGCCTTGTATGTTAATGGATTATGATAATGAATATGATAACATGATATATTATCACCATATTCTTGCATATCTTGGTTGTTGAGGACAAGTTGCAGGTATAAAGCTTTGAATTGCGTGCTCAACGGTGGTCTTCATCGAACGTTCGAACGAGGTAGGCTCTTGGCCTTGCCTTGTTATAATTTCATTTATATAGAATACTTGGGATTAGAGTTGATTTATGCATGTCATTCCATATGTTGTGGTTTACCCCATGCCATAGAGAGATTTTCCTTCTAACATAATTGATTACCATACTAGGGATTGATCTTTTGTTTTGGGGTTTGGAGTGTTTTTCTCCTTGAGTTTTTCTCTATTACCCTGAGTTTCCTTTTCACCTGATTGCTTGACAACCTATTTTTACTTTGCATATGAGTTTCATGGATTAATCATTTCCCTAGAATTGTTTTACTATATATACATCATTTTCCCCCTGACAGACGAGTACATGCGTGAGATGTCCTTCAGTAGGGTGCTTACATACACGATTTTTTCTCAAACAGTCACGTACATCAGCTCTTTAGGCTTACTGGTTGAGTTTGGTGTTTGCTGGGTGATTTTGGTTGGTTGTTGAGTCTTCTTGGGTCTCTTTCATAACTGTTAAGTTCTTACCAAGTGATAGGAAAGCTTTTTATTGTTGAATTTTTGGGCGATATTCTTCCTTATAATATTTTTCATTAGTTTTCCTTGCATATTGGTCTGAGTGTTTGCTTCTTGGCATCCTTCTTGGCTTGTCTCTTTTCTCTTGCAGTAGGATCTGTATGTGAAGATGTTATTGAATCCTTGTATTTTCTTTTCTTATATCGAAAATACAAAAAACAAATTGCTCATTTTTCATTATGGCATTTTCTCTTTTGATTACTTGCATAGGTAGCCACATAGGTTACTTGCAAGGGTTATTCTGAAGGTACCCCGAGTCAAATAAGGGTCGAAAAACAAAAAACAATTATGGAGTATTACCTCTCTAGGGGTATCTGACTGACTGCGATGTTGAGGGCCCTTATAATTGATTTTGACACCTCCAATATTTTGAAGGGAGTCTCAGGCCCCTCTTGGGTGCGCCATACCTACTCTAGCAAGGGAGGCCCCTTTTCAGATACTATATCCTTTTTGTATTCATTTGGATTTTTTTCTTTATTTTGGTGTGATATTTGATTGTTAGTTGGTCCTAGGATTTGGTTTTATATCTTGAGTCTTGAGTCATCATGGAGCAATACCAACCTCATTGCAGGTCTCACCGTTAGTTGAATTTACTAGCACATTTTGATTCTTTACCAAAGTTTCCTTCTAAAAGGTGTAAATTTAATAAATTTGGTACATATATATCCACCTCTTGGACTTGTGATTATCCAATTACGAGTAGTCAAATCTGAACGAAACAGGGATTCCCTCAACTCCTATACATTTTGTGATTAGTGGGATCCCTTCATCTCCTTTAGCCGCGATGGTTGGAGTGCTAAAGATTATTGTCCATACTACTACCCAGTGTGTGGTTTCTACTCATCCCATAGAAATGAACCCTTTCGGGTCTCCTTTTGGTATGCTAGGATATAATTTTTAGTCCATACCTTTGGTCTCTAACCCTTTTTATTTTGGTATGCCCAATATGATGTCACAACTTTCATCCTCTATTCCAGCGACTAATGAAAATCCTAGTTTTGGACCTGGGGGCATGGCTCCCCCGCGTGATCCTCTCTCGTTTGGTGGATTTCATATTCCTAAATTGAATCCTACGGTTGGAGGCCAAACTCCTTTTTCTTTTGGCTCTAATCCTAGTCTCAATGCTCCTAGATGGAGTAATCAACTAGGAGGACAAGTTGCTTCCTATATTTCATCCTTTACCCTTCCTCCCTCCATGATGATTCTAAAAAATTCATTTGCTATGGCAAATACCCCTATTTACTCTAGAGTTCCATCGAGAGGGATTTATTTTCATGTTATTGAAAACCCCCAGCCTAGAGCTCCTCTAGTTGGGGGTAGTGTTTATAACCCTAATTATGTCATCTCCGTAGGTATGGTGCCCATACAAACTCTTATGAATCATTTTGGAGGAGGATATTACCCTATCATAGAGGGCCATGTTATATACAATAACCCTGGATGGTCTCCAATACCTCAACACCAATATTTCTCGGGAGCATGGGCTTAGAAGTCGCAACCCCGACTTCCTTTTCTGGCCATGCTTAATATTCTATATTTTTCAAAATTAATGAATGACCCAGTGCATCACAACCCTTCATGGCCCCCCATCCGCACCAATCTTCCTTCAAACATTCAAAAATTTGAAGGAAATACTGGCGAGGATCTGAGTGATCATGTTACTACTTTTCATTTTTGGTGCTCATCTAAATCCCTTAATGATGATTCTATTCATTTGAGACTATTTCAATGCATCATCATGGGGGTCGGTGTGAAGTGGTACATTGAGCTACCATTTGGAACATACATAAACTTTAATCATATGATTTTGGTCTTTTTCAACCACTTCTAGTTTTCGGTTCGTTACCAAGATGACATAAAAAATTTGTTGATCTTTTGCCAAGATAAGGCCACGCATATCTCAAACCATATCCAAGAGTTTCATAGATGAAAGAGGTTGATTAAATCCTACATTCCTCCATATTTTTGGTTGGAGTGGTTCCTTAAGTATTTATTACGTTATATTTCAAAGGATCTTTCTACATCCGATGTAACATATGAGGAAGAAGCTATTTTCAAATCCCAACAACTGGACCTCATGTATACTCAGTATGGGATGTTGTATGAAATTATCCATGATGTGTCGTAGGCAAATTATGACCCTAGACAAAATCCCGGGCCTCATGTCGATGGCATCATAGGCTCTCTAAATGCTAAGTCTACACACTTGGTGATGAACCAGTTGAAGGATTTGTCTCTAATCCAACCTATAGCAGGACAAGCTTTGTCTTTGTCCTCCACTCCCACTGAGTCCATGGATGTACATTATGTATAATCTTCATACAACCTAAATGGTAACCAACAACCAAGAGGGAATATAAGGAAAGGACGAGGTAATAATTGTAAGGGTGGGAAAAATAATAACAAATCGAGGGACAACACTAATAATGATAGATCGAATAACAATGTTGGTGAGGGAAAGAAAGAAAAACAAAAGGTGAATTTTCCTTGTAAAATTTGTAAATATGATCACCTTACCCACCTATGACCCAAAATCGAGGAAGCCTAGAGGTTCTTATCACAACCACCTATTGTGCTAATAATTTTTTTTTTCGGATAATCATCACATGGATTTGAGGTCCTCCAACACCGGAAATGCATCAAGCAGGAGTCAAAACCCTCGACACATGAAGGTGGCCATCTATGTGTTAATTTGGTCAAGTATTATATGGATGTAGACACTCGATCTCATGATTACGGTTCTTCAAAAACTATTACAGGTCCAAAGTCTCCCCTCTTTGAGAAACACCCTTGTATATAGAAAAGTTGGAACCTCTACCTCGTATTCCGAAAGGAGTACGAAAATGATCTACTCACAACCCTAATTCTAGAGCTACCTATAATTATTCAATTGTCAAAGATATGGGTCAAACCCCTTTTGTGATGTTGTATTTGGAGTTTCTCCAGACGTGTCCTTCATAGAGGAACTCCTTATATCTTATTTAGGAGCTCTAGACCCATGTGTCTCAATGGTTATTAAGTTTGACTTCACGGATGTTAAGTCTCGTTTACCTTACCACGTGGCCTTTCAAATCAATGTGGAGTACACAAAGATTTCCATCAAACACACTATAATTGATGAAGGTTTCGCAATGTGTGTGATGTCCCTAACCTATAGGAAATTCATTGGCTCTCCAACTCTATCACAATCTATGACTATGTTGACCACATTTTATGGGTGTTCATTTAGACCCCACGCAATTATTCCCTATTTTTCGGTCCAGTTAGGTGGAAATACAGTGGAGGTTGATGTCGAGGTGATGGATGCACCCCTTGACTATAATTTACTACTAGGGCATAATTGTACTTATGCCACGGCCGCGGTCGAATCATTTATTTTCTACACTTTATGTTTTCCTCACAAAGGGAAAATAATGACTATTGATCAATTGTCCTTTTTGAAAGCTAGTCCTAATGCATATGTTGGACCTTCAGTCCCAATTATCGATAATTCTCAGCAGGAAACTAAGGATGTTGGTGTTAAAATGTATTCCTCTCTCATGGGTAGCTTTGATTTTATGGCACCAATCCATCACATTCATTCCATATCCAGTAAGTTTTCATCGTTAATGAGGTCCATTCCTCTCCATACTTTGTATTTCAATGACCCTTGGACCCTCCCTTCCCCAACTATGTTGTGTGAATATCAGTTGAACATTAGGATGAAAATTCCACTACCAGTTTCATAAGTTGCGTATTAGAGTATTCTTAACACTACTACTGACCCAGATCCTTTCTCCTTGCAAACGGATGAGGAGGATCTTGTTCTCAAGCCTGTATGGTTCACCCAATAATCTTGTTCGAATGATTTCCTCAATGATACTTTACCTTCAGATGAAGCCATATTAGAGGCCATGTATGGTCTCGATAGGCCTTGGGGACGATATGCATCATCGCTCCTATTTCCTCCTAGAGCTTGTTAGGATCGAACATGATGACTTTAGATATACCTTGAGTGAGATGGTTAGTCACTTTGTGGTTCCATTAGATATGCATGGTATTTATGCCAATGGAAACATGGAGAATATTTATCCTACCGTCATGATTGACATATCTCAAATTCCTGGAAAAATTGAGAACTTATATATCAGTGAGGATTGTTCGCCTAGAGAAGTTCATACCTAAACCAATCTCTTCAATAAGTGTCATCACAGATTTTCTTAGTTGTACAAAGAGATGCCAGGGATCGAACCAAACATTTTTGAACATTATATCAAGACTTATCTGGATGCTAAAACTATTCAACAACGTCTTAGAGCTATTAATCTTAGGAAGACCCCTTCTATTAAGGAAGAGGTAGAGAAGCTACTTAATGATGGTTTCATTTACCCGGTTCCCTTGAATAAATGGGTGTCCAACCCCATTCCCATGAATAATAAATAAGGAACCATCCACGTATGTATGGATTTTTGAGACCTAAACAAGGCTTGTCCTAAAGACAACTTCCTGACTCCTTTCATTGACCAGATTCTTGACGAGTGCATGGGAAGCGAAGTTTTTTTATTTTATGGACATATTTTTAGGGTATAATAAAATTCAAATCAAGCCCGAGGATCAACATAAGACATTGTTTATTTGTCTTTGGGTTACTTTTGCATACAGAAAAAATTCCTTTCGGCCTTAAAAATGTCGGAGCAACCTTCCAATGCTCCATGACCTTTGGTTTTCAAGATCTAAAGAATATTGTCGAAGCTTACCTAGATCATCTCATTATTCACTCTCGCAAGAGTGTATATCACTCCACTCACCTTTGATTAGTATTTTAGAGATGTTACTATCGCATTCGGTTGAACCCTCACAAGTGCATCTTTTGCATTAGGTATGGCCATCTTTTAGGATTCTTAGTATATGAGCATGGAATCATGGCAGATCCTATGAATTTTATGGAAATACCTTGATTTCCTTCCCCATGCAACATTCAGCAACTTCAAGTTTTACAAGCGAAAGATAACTTTTTGTGTCGGTTCATAGTGAACTATGTCAATTTAACTAAAGGTTTCATGCATCTTTTGAAGAAGGACACTCTATTTATATGGGATGAGCGAGCCCATGAATCCTTCGATGCTCTTTATAAAGCCTTTGTATCGATGGCTCTATTGAAGCCTCCAGACTACAGTAGAGACTATTTGCTTTATATCACTGTGTTCGAAGGGATGGTTGGTATGGTTCTAGTTCAGAAGGACGATGAGATCCATGAGAACATTGTCTACTATCTTAGTCAAAACTTAGTCAGTGTTGAACTTAAATACTCTCACGTAGAAAAACTATCCTTGGTCATCGTACATGGAGTTCAAAGATTACAACATTATATATTACTTTGCAAGACTACCGTAGTTGTAGATATTAATACATTTCAATACATACTCACCGGGCGTATCATAGGGGGAAAATACAATAAGTGGATTGTTATTTTGAAAGAAATTGATCTCAATTTTACTTCGGGGATGTCTGAGATATCGCTAGTTTTTAATAAGTTGATATCAGACTTCCCTCGACTAGATGAGGAAATGTTTCATGACGATTCCTTCGCGGATGAAAATATCTTCCTTATCTCATCTCCAGACCCTTGTTATGGAGACATTATAATTTATCTTCAAACCTTGAAGCTATCCCAACATCCATCAAGATACGATCGATGACGTATGCATCATCAGGCTAAAAATTACCTTATCATCAACGACACTTTGTATCGTCGAGGAGAAGATAATATTTTATGCCATTTCTTTAATAGCGAGGAAGTTGAGTTGGTTCTCAATGAATATCATAGTGGGGATTGTGGTGGTCATCTATCCAGGCTTGCAACATCCCAAAAAAACTTGAGAGCTGGTTATTTTTGGCCATCATTTTTTAAAGATTGTGTTGAAGCAGTCAAGAAGTGTCACCCTTTCCAGGTGTTCAAATGAAAAGTGCGCTTGCATATAGCCCCTCTTCACCCAGTCATCACCATCGGTCCCTTCACCAAGTAGGGGGTAGATTTTATGGATTGTAACCCAACTTCCACTAGAGGGAATCAACATATCATTGTGGTCGTGGATTACTTCACTAAATGGGAGGAGGCCATGCCTACTACTAAATCTGATGGTGAGACTGCAACATTATTCATATTGAACCAAATTATATCCCGATTTGGAATCCCAAAAGAGATTTTCGTTGATCATGGAAATCACCTTCAAAATGAAATGATCAAGGAGTTAGCATCAAAACTAGGTCTTAATCACGATCATTATTCCCCTTATTATCCAAAGGAAAATGGACAAGTAGTGGCGGTGAATAAATCTCTCAAGACCATCTTGCAAAAAACTATAATCCAGAGTAAATATGACTAGCATTTGATGGTTTACCCTATGCTTTGGGGATATCGAACCTTGGTAAACACGTCCACCTATTTTTCTCCTTTTTAGTTAGTACATGGCGTAAAGTCAATTCTTCCAATTGAATGTGAAATCCCTTCCCTCAAATTGACAATTGAGCTTCTACTTGACACATCCAATCTTGAAGAACACATTGTGCACCTAGAGCATCTCAATGAGTAGCGTCGAGATTCCTATATGACTATTGAAGAAAATAAATGAAGTTTTAAGGTTCAGTGTGATAGTTTTGTTTTTCCTTCACAGTGCATTGAGGGTGACTTGGTTGTCCTATATGACCAAGCCAAAGATCTACCCAGGGCAGGAATTTTCAACCCCATGTGTCAGGGTCTTTATATCGTGGGACATGTTTTAGAGAAAGGAGCCTATGAATTGGAATATTATGAAGGGAGTATGATGGATGAGCCAAGAAATGGGCTCTACCTTAAAAGGTATTATGCTTGATCCCTCAATCTTGGGCGTGACCTTCTGTATACTAGTGTATCTTAGTGTATATATATACTTTCCTTTGTGTCATAAACTTGCTTATCAAGTTTTCTCTTGGTTGGAAGATGTTAACATAGTCTTCATTTTACCTAGGATTCACAGATGATTCCATTCGTCATACACAAAACATGGATTCCACTACTTGGGTCATTTACTCACCCAAGGGCCAACTGGTGTCTTCAAGTGGCATTCGTCTGGAGCCAAGAACGAATAATGTGGTTGAGTATAGCATCATTATAGAGCTATTAAATGACTCCATTTCACATGTTTTTCTATATTTAGAGGTTCACATAGACTCCCAATTAGTCATATGTCAGTTAAATGACAATTACTGTGTGTGAGACCCTACTCTACTCGGACGATTCCTACAGGTACGACTTTTGGAACGATACTTTGTTTTTCTTACTTATAATCACATGCGTAGAATTTATAATCATGTATTAGATGCATACAATAATTATGTTTTAGATTGGAATTTGTCACATAACTAAGTAAATAAAACACATTGATGCATGTACACATTGTAACATATATAAGTGAATTCAAAAACACATTTTTTTTTATATTTCATCTTTAAAAAAAATATGGTGTCATAATACCAAATGGGGCTCACGCCCTGAAAATACATATATGTCTGGTATATATATGACCATGGAATATATGCCTAGGGCTCTATATGCATATCATGATAGCACATCACGAAGTTTGTGAGATTCCAAAAGAGTCACACCCATGCATGGGGTACAACCACCACCTTCTAGTGCATAGCCTCTGGTAGATCCTCCACTTGAACCCTACAAATCCTATGTGTGAATCGAGATAAGTTCCCTTTCACATTTTGTAGAACTCTCTTTGCATCTCCTCTTACATACTCAGCTCCCTGGCTCCTCCGCTGATGTCATGGGATTACATCTAGTCATCGCAGACCTACATCTACGTGACAAAGAAATTGTTAGTACTTGATACCATAAAAAAATATTTGCATTTTTTATTCTTTTTGAAAAAAACAAAAAAAATGAAATATTTAAAAACACTTCTTATCAATTTCACCATACTTGGAACCTGGTCACAAAGACATATATGCATCCCCTAATATTTGATCCTTGCATATGAGTAGTCGTCAATGGTTATGACCTGTCGATGCCGGTAGAAAAAGAACTCATCATTGTAGGTGGTTGGCACCCTACCACCTCCTATTTGCCTCATCACATTGGGCCATTGTGACATGGATGGATCGTTCGATCCATGTGGAATAATCTCTACTCTAGATTTCAATCCTGGAACCCCCTCAAATAAAAACAACACAAAATGGATGCAAATATGAAATTTCTCTTTCTCCCTTATTTGTAATCCATCAACTGGCTCTTCATGTTAGCCAACATTGAGGTACACCAATAATAAATAGTGGGTTGTAAACACTCCACCACATAGAACATGACTAGCCTTGAGGCCTGGTGCAATGAGGTCGACCCTAAGATCCATGTAATAACAAGTACAATGATCTTTAAGCGTAGGTTCTTTATCACCTTGATTGGGAGTTGGATCCCTACTTTATTTTTTCCCACAACATAGTGGGTGGAGATGTACTCCTCCATGTTCATACCACCCCTGGCCCCCTGATCCTTGATATTCACTACCTTACCCCGATGAGACAATCATGTGATACAATATATGTCATCCACTTCAATCCTCAATGATTTCTCATCGAGATTGAATGCCTCTGTCTCCGGATCCCAATATTTTACAAGGATCTGGAGTAAACTCACTTGGGTCCTCATTCCTTTTGAGAGCCAAAAATTTATAAAGGCCACATATTCTTAAAGATTTTTGGGCCCATGCATCCCTTTCCACTGTTTCATCTATCTCTTCATTCTCCCTCTTCCTCCATTCAATCACCATCCTGCAAAGAAAAATTCATTTTTTGAGTTAAATCTTATCAAAAAAGGTGTTCAAGGACTTGTACATGGGATAGCATGCTAACAATCCCATATAGGGTCACATATACATGGGAAGACTTTTCTTTTCCCATGACATGGAGGAATGTATGTGACCCGATTAACTATCACTTGCGTATGCCCTAGTTTACATGGTTTTCCCTCGAGAACTCAAAAAATGGGGTGTAAAATTGAAATTCAAACCATTGAAAGTGAAGAGGAGGGGATGGGAACTTACTTTGTCTAGACAGTGACTAATTTCATTGATCATAGCTCCCACAATCGACAATTGAAGATCATGGGGAAAATGGCCTAGAATGCATTATGTGGGTGAAAAAACTCAAATGGTATGGTAAAATGGTCTATTAGTAAAAACCTTTACCCACTTCATATAGTTTGTGATACTTTTTTGACCTTATGGACTAATAATATAGTGGAAAGAGTTGGTTTTGGTGTTTTTGTCCAGAATGTTTTGTAGTTTCTAGTGTTATAACCCATGTTCATGCCTTTGAGAGGTATTTTCTTTCACCAATATATAGGATAAGTTTTCATTTTGTTTTTCATTATTGCATCATCCTATTATCATGATCCATATGCCTTAGTTACAAACCCATTTATTAGTGACAATGAACCTTCTTACTGCTACTAGAAGTGTCATTATTAAGTGGTAAAGGATTACCAAACATGGGTGCCCTAGTTCTAAACTTTGTTCCATTTGGTGCCAATGCAAAAGTTATTCCATAAGATTGGGAATTTATTATAGTTCTGATATGATTGTGCATTCAAACCTCATATTCTTACTCACAAGCATTCTAATACTTACCTATGGGACTCCCCCCCCGAGTCTTGGTTAAGCGCTTTTCCGACTCTCTAAAAAAATTAAAATATTGTCGAGTGGACTTGTCTCTTTCACACTTGTTAAATGGATTTGAAAGGACGTTTATTTGGTGTAAGTTTAACCCTTTTTCGGACCAGATAGAATACTTATGAAAAAGGAACACTCTCTTCAATATTGTCTAAAAGAGTTCTCCTAGGTATTATTTTATACTTATTGGGTCTGGGGGACTAAATCTATGAAAAAGGAAATTCTTTGGAGTTAAGTTTTAATCACATTCCATCATCCTTCTTGCAGTATTGAGCCTATTCCCGATTCCCTCTTTCTCTTTATAATCCTCTTACCTAAACAATTTGAATCAAAAGCCAAGAAAAGAATTGTTTATATCCTTTGCAACTTGACACCCTATACCCTATGAGGAAACATTCCCCCGAGTGTCCATGCCCCACATGAAATTCCTTGCATTGAGCATAGGTATGTTCCATTGTTTGGAGCTAGTTTCTTACTTGTGACACTCGTTTTCTCTCTTGTATCATAAAATTTATTTTCCTATGAAGAAAAAAATAGATGGGCGGGAAAATAATATTATCTCATATCAGAAACGGTTGTGTCTCCTTTGAACAAAGAACAAACTTTTGAGTCCATTGTCATCCAAATTTTGGGTTTAGCATTACCTTAGGAAGTTGAGCTCCTTACTTAGAGTTTACTCCTCTGAATGGTTATTGTTCTAGTCCATATGGAGAGTTTTTTGATGCCTCCTACATCATGAAGTTTTATCATCAATTATATGTTTCTTGAGTTATCCATATGTATCATGCTCTTGTTCAAAGGAAGTCTATAATCCTACTTTGGCCATTTATCATAACTCTTTACTTTTCATGTCATCCATACCCTCAGTATGTTTCAGAATCACATGAAGTTGTAGTCCTGCCATGCACCCTGGTCCTACTTTCACTATGGGTAGGTAACCTTAAACCCAGTAGATGACATATCCTTATTGGTCGCTAACTAGGGGGTTTCCCTTGTATTCAACGGAAATAAATCTATTCACACATTGGGATTCATGCAGTGTCTTGGATGCCATTATCTTTATTGGTGTTTTCCTCTCCTTTGTTAGCAATCTTCCTTATTTTTTTCTATTCAGAGGGTCTTCTTCGTGCACTACTTGCATCTTGTGCATGCAAAAGATGCATAGGTTTGTTGGTTCATGAAAATCCTATTCATCCAATCTCCTCATAATAATCAATATATTTCTTTGTACCTCATTCTCACTGATGAAAGATTCCCTAATGCTCTCCTTTAAACATGTCTCCTTCCATCGAATTCAACTCATCTATTCTAGAAATGAGACCTATATTCCTATGAGTACCTAGAGTCTTGTATTCATCAGTGGAAGGTTCTCTCACCATCAACAATTGAGAATACATTGATGTCTCCTGATTGATGGATTATTCAAGAGTTCTAACTCAACACCCTTATTCACACTTGTAAGAATGTACTTGGTTCCTTGATACCTACTTTCATTATTGATAGGTTGTCTCATGTTTGTTAACAATATACCTTAATGACCAGTAATCAAACAAAGCCTCATTGTGTTTCACATCAACTCTTCTATTCACATGATGTATACTTTCACCTTCGAGGGATAGTGTAGAAGACCTCCAACTTACAGTAGTATAATTCCTATTCTATTGTTGTCTTTCATTGAACTAGTACCTATATGACTTAAGTGATCATGGGAGATCAGATTGTACTCCATTGTATACATATATCTTCATATTTATTTTTAGATTGGATTCCACTAGGCCTTGTTCATGACTATGAAAACGTATGGCATGTGTCTTCTTTATATTTCCTATTCATGTCCAAGAACAACTATTTGGTAAATTTCGATATGGATATGTAGTGTAATTCAGATTGTAATCCTTGTGTACAAATTCATTATGGATTCTAATATTCTCATAAGTAACTATTAGTTCTAAATGAGTCTCCATTACTCCACTTCTAGGAATTATAATGTATTTCGACCATCGCAGATACTCCTCTGACCTCACACATTAGGGCGCATCTGTTACAAAGAATTTTTCCTCACCCCATGCAACTTTGTTGGATGGCCTTTCCATTTTCATATGCAGACTTGAAGTCCCCCTTTTTACCTTCCAGGGATAAAAAGAAAATTTTTCCACATATACACGCACTATTAGTTAGAAAACAAATGTATACGTAGGTTTCTCCACTACAGTTGGCGTAGATCGGGTTTGGTTCTCAAAATTAAAAATTATGTTGGGTTTCCATGTCATGACACAAGATCCATGATCCTTGACCTTCCATATACTCGAAACACTTTGACTTGGCCCTTCAATTCGATTTGAAGGCTATAAATTGAGCCATACCCAAGCCTTGGAAAAGGAGAGAATTCAACTTTGAGAGAAAATATACTATGGATAAATTTTACTTCATATTGAGTCTCCATCCCTTTATCCTTGAAAGTATGAACTCATTTTTCAACCCCCAAGCTCTTCCTTCTTTGTGATGGAGAACCTCATTTTATCATTTATATGATCTTTCCTTTGGTGGAGGATTGAAGTGGTGGATGCCCAACTTGAGGGACTTAGTTTCTCAGTTCTGATATGCGTCGTTACAAAAGTTTGTCACCTATATACTTCTGTTGATTATTTTAATAAAAATACTCTTTTCTCGTCCAATTGACATCTTGAAAATATTTGAATTATTATTCCATGGGCATATTTTTCATGTTTGTTAATGGATTATGCTAATATATATGCTAACATTATATATTATCACCATATGCTTGTGTATCTTGGTTGTTGAGGATAAGTTGCATGTATAAATCTTTGAGTTATGTGCTCAACATTGGTCTTCATCGAACATTCGGATGAGGTAGGCTCTTGGCATTTCATTTATATAGCATACTTGGGATTATATTTGATTTATGCATGTCATTCCATCTGTTGTGGTTTACCCCATGCACTAGAGAAATTTTCCTCATAACACATGCCTTGTGATGTTTAGTTCTCTCCATCTTTAGGTCTTTCCATGTCTATGTCTTACCATGCATAGGAGTGTGTGAGAAAGAGATAGGAAAACAATGATGGGGGTAGAGAGTGATATTGAGAGGAAGGGGGGGATATCGAGGAAACCAAGTAGAAAAAGGTAAAGAGAGAAATGATAGAAGAGTTATATAT
>JZKD02S1280272.1:794292-820026 GCA_000966675.3 Picea glauca
ATTTATTTTTTTACTAGTGAAGTGTTAGGGACTATTATGAGTAAAGAGTTCATATTAAAGAAAGAGCACATGAAGGTTGTCATCTTGACAACACTTGGACCAAACATGATAATGCATGAGATATTCATCGCTACTTCGAGTGACATTCAACAACAACACATATACGTGTAGTTTTGAAGTAGCATGTTCAAGTGTGATTCACAATTCTTGATGCATTTTATCCTAAAAGGTCATGCCCCACTATGTTGTATGAGTATGTATATCTATAAATGTGTTTCTACTTAATTGTTTTCCAAAAAAATTAAAAAAATATAATAATCAATGTATTATTTGTTGAATATGCTTTTAGGTTAAGTTGGGTTCAACAAAATGCATGAGAATTCAATGTGTTCAATTGAATTTGGAAATAATTTTATAGAAGAGATAATTTATAACATGCCAATAGAATGTCTATGTAAATTCCAAATCAAGGGAATGATATATTTTCTTCAATTGACTTTACTTTATAACTAGTAATTAGGTTTAGAATGCTCCCAACAAAAAGTTATTGTTTTTCCATGTGAGCATCACATTATTATTCATATTAAAATTTCATTAAATTCCATGTTTCACATTTTGTGGTTTTTAACATGGGCTTACCATTGTAATTTTTATTTCCCACGATGATGGGTATATATGTCACTTACCACTATATGGATCTTTCTCCAAAGAAAGTTTTATATAGAGTCCTTCCAACAAAAGAGTTATTGTTTTTCCATGTGAACATAACATTATTCTTCATATTATTATTTTATTAAATTCCATGTTTAACATTTTTTTTTTTTTTTTCATAGGATTATCATTGTAATTTTTATTTCCCATGATGATGAGGTATATATGTCACTACCATTGTATGGATATTTCTCCAAAGAAGGTTTTATTTTTACAACAATTATGAATAAACTAGAAACAAAGAAAACTATATTGGTCATCTATTTTTTTCATGATGTATAAGGGGAGTATAAATGTCATCAAGCACATTGCTAGATCATTCTAACTTGTGCACTAGATACAATCAAGGGTACGATCAAATCTCTTTCAACATGTACACCCACACTGACATCACATTGGATGTGCAAATATTCAAAGGCAATGCCACCTTTGCATGTACAATGAATGACAAAATGACTATGTGACAATAAATAATAAATGTGAAACAGATACGATACGAGGAACATAAATTTTCAACATGAGTAAACATTTTAAAGATTTTTAAAGGTTTTATTTTTATTTTTATTTTTATTTTTGGGGTGCGTGCATGAAGCTCCCATATCATTTGTATTATCAATTATTGGTTTCGGATTGGGTATAGACATAAAGTATATATATATATATATATATATATATATATATATATATATATATATATATATATATATATATATATATGAATTGCAAGTCTAGGGTTTGTTATGAGTTGAGAGTTCATATCAGAGAAATAGAACAAGAAGGTTGTAGTCCTAATGAAATTAGCACTTGGACAGATTAGTGCAAGCATGTCACATTCATTACTAGTTTGGGAACCCTTGACAATAACAATGCATAGAAGTGAAATTATGAGGCATCGTGTTTTAGTGTGATTCACTATTCTTGAGGCATTCCATCCTAAAGAGACATGCCCCACTATTTTGTATAATGAGTATGTAGGTCTATAAATGTGTTTCTAGTTGATTGTTGTGAACATGATAATCATAATCAATGCCTTGTTCATTAAATATGTTTTTCGAGTTAAGTTGGGTTCAACAAAATACAAGAGTGTTCAATGTGTTGATTACAATTGTTGGAAGATTTGATCTTAGAAAATATATTAGGAACATCTCCAATATAATGCCTATGCAAATTTTTCAATGTGTGTAATCAATGGATTGTCGTTAATTCATCAAATAAGTTTATAACTACTAAGTAGCTTTAGAGTCCTCCTAGCAAAGATTCTTGTTGTTTTGACAACCAAGCATCACATTGTTTAATAGCATATTATTACTTCATTATTAAAGTTCATGTTTCATTTATCTCTTTCAATTTCTTTACATATGTTGGGAAATATAATGGTTTTTTTTTTCTTCCAAAAATGAACATATTTCACGAGAAATATAAGTAGTTTCACTAAAAACATGTAGATACTAAAAATCACTCTTAAAAACAAAGTTATTAATGATTTTTTTTTAAATTTTTTTTGCTCAATAATGCTTTTTTGCCATCATGTTTATGATAACTAAACCACATGTTACCCTTCACATAGCTTTTCTCTCCGTGTTTAGTGATGTTTATGATTTTTTAATGATTTAAAAACCATAAAATTTCAAGAATGCCCCCTTCACCAATATAGATCTATGTTAACTCTAAATTTATTATTGGTTAAGAATAATCAAACCCCTAGAAGTGCAACCCCTTTCTTAAGTGTTTTTAATCTAAAAACTTAATTTACATCTAAAACTTTGATACCTCTATGTACATTATAGATTCAAAAATAAAATGAATTTAATATATATATAGATAGATAGATATATCCATTTCGAAACTTCATTAACTTTACATCTAATTTTAAATGTATAATTAACTTTATGCTAAGTTAACTATAACTTTATGATAAATGCCAATAGTGTCTTTGAAAAATCATTATGGTGCATACTCATAAATTGACAGAGATAAATTCCAATAGGATCTTTTACTGAAATCAACAATGAAAACAATCTGCAAACTTTGGGGTGGAGATCAACAGCTTATCAAATGCCAACTATGGAGAAGAGGCATTTTTTCCAAAGGCTTTTGATACTACTTTAGGGTGGCGCTATGTCGACCTACCTTGGAAAACATCAATATTTGGGCAGAAGGAAAACATCAAAATAGTGGATGATTTTGTCTTGAAGAGAAAACGGGAAATTTGAACATTGGTTTTTCTTGAATTTTTTAAAAGCATCCTAGTAATATTAGGATTCAACATTTTAGCCTCACTATATAATATAACGAATTAAGGTTCGTACATAAATACATGTGGCTTTCATACATTATAATTATTAAAAATTATTCAATATTCAATAATTTTTAACAAAATTATTTCTTCATAAGTTATATATTCAATAATTTATAATAATTTTTTTTATAGTTTTTATACATTATAATTTTTAAAAAATTATTCAATATTCAATAATTTATAACAAAATTATTTTTTGATATGTTATATATTCAATAATTTATAATAATTGTTTATATGTTATATATGTGATTTTTATACATTATAATTATTAAATAAAAATTTAATATTTAATAATTTATAATAAAATTGTTTCTTAATATGTTATATGTGTTATCAACAAATTTCAATAAAATAAAAAAATATACTGCAATCAAAATTACATGGAATTTTTTTAATAAAAATATAAAAAGTTAAAAAAAAATACTACAATCAAAATTACATGAAATTTTTTTAATAAAAAATTTAATATTTTTTTAATATTTTTTTTATTAATTATTTTTAATATATATATTTTTTTCTTTTGTTGACTAAGGAAATCGAAAACTAATTCAACATATACTCATATAATATATAATATTAATATTAATACTCATTTAAATATATTATAATTTAAAATCCCCATGTATTTTTTTCAATACATGATATGAAACAACAATTAAACAATAACTTTATGAAAACTTTAATTTTAATATATTAAAATAAAAAAAATATTTTTAATATATTATAGGTTAAGGTTGTATAGCATTGTTTTAGGTTTATATATATATATATATTAATGTTTAGATTAAAAGCAAAGTTTATTTTTAGTTAATATTTTATTATTATTATTAATATTAATCTAAAAACATTATTGTAGCATTACATTATATATAAAATAATGAATTTACGTCCCCAGGGGCAATTCAATTGGTAAGTGCCATGAAAATGAAGTTCCATGAGGTTTCGATTTCAACTCCCTCGACTTACAATGTGTGTCGCCGCGTAAGGGGCATCGTGGGCACACCTGGAGGTTATAGTAGTAGCAGTTGGATAACATGGCCACGTGTAATGCGAGCACGCACCCAACTAGTTGTTGATTCCGCCAGACATAATAATAAATAAATAAAAACAATGAATTTACTATTGTTTTTGTTAGGGACCTTCCTTAAAGAAAACCAAATCCCCTGTAAATAGACTATCATCAAACTTGTCCAAACTACCTATAACAAGTCTCTTCCATACTAAGTTGCCACAAAAAAGATAAAAAAAACTAACTCCGTATAATTACTCACGATAACCAGAAAACAAAAAAAAACAAACGAGATATCACACATTGGAAGGTTGAGCATTATCCTCCATTGACCCATTTACTAACATCTTTGTCTCATGGTCTCTTTATTGTGGGTATTTATCTAGAACAATGGGATTGTCACGAGTTCCTATTGAACCAAAAGAGCTCTCTTCCTTCTTCCCATTACGTGTTTCCTTTTCCACATGTGAGACTAAAATCCTAATCCCAACAACTACTTTACACATGGATTCAAATTTTCCTTCCAATTTTTTGACTATGTGAAGCATATCTTGCTCCTCTTCCTTGTTCTTTTCCAAGGCTTGGGATATTAAAGTTTTTACTAACAAGTTTGTTTCAAATTTCTTGAAAAACTTTGTATCCCATGCACACGAATGGATTGGTTTGGTAACCCATCCCTTAACCTCCCTCATGATCTAGGATTTAGAAACAATTTGTCTCTTCACCCTCACCTCATTCTCCAAACCCTCAAATTCTTGATTGTATATGACATTTGGTGTGATGTTAGCTTGTTTGGAAACTCAAATGTTTTTCTTATAGAGATTTGTAGGATGCCTTTCTTTTCCTTCATATTGTTGGTTGGGTTTGCATTGATTGTGGAGCCCTAGATAGGGTTTGGGATGCATTCGAGATTCCTTTGTTTGGATGAGTTGAAAAGACTTGTTGTACTAGCTTGTGATGAACTAAGGTATTGAAACTACTCCTTCCCATGTAACCAATTAGGTTCCTCCTCCATAACATTCTCTCCACCCTTCACTCAGTCCTAGTGGGGGTTTCTCGGGCTGCTTCATCCACAATCATAGATTGTATTAGACATAAACCATATATTTAAGGACGCAATAATATAACTTGTGATAAGATATTGATAAATTTAATGAGTCTTGAGGGTCATAAGAAATGTTTTTTTTTTTAATAATAAGTCATATATTAACAAGAAAAAAATTACAAGAAAGCTAAAAGGAAGAAAACTAAAACATAAGGGTATATATATATGGTATATGTAACATCCTCATTTTTAAACTATGGAAATTACAGTGAAATGTAAAAATGTGACTTAGGTTGGTGATTCGATGTGTTGGGGTGAAGAGACCATATTGATTAGGGTGAAGATCTCATATTGATTTAATGTGATGAGGGGTCGAATTGTATATTATGTACATTGAATTAATTAATGAAAACAATTATCATTGGCTATTATGATAGGGATGAAAATCATGGGGGGGATATTATTCCACAAGAGAGAGGGGTCCAATGGGGAATTATGGATGGGTATGGATCCAAACCCACTTTCCTGGATTTTATTATCATTGTGTATAAACCTTCTATTTGTTTTGAGTGTTCCCAAAGCAACTCATTAAACTCATGTATGAGGGTGGGTGTGAGTAGCTCCAACTTAGATTTATGGGGAGCATGGGGTTGAAGTACAATAATGTTTGGGAAGAGTCAGAGTCAAACAAGAAAGAGAGAACAAGGGAAATTCCTATGGAGAAAGGGACAACTTTTAGTATCAGTTTTTGGATAGAAGGATGGGAGTTGACTGTTGGGAAGAGAACCATCCATGTGGTTCTTGAAGGAAGCCATTTTTTGGTTGTGAATCATGTTGAGAAAGAGGCCCAGGTTCCTATTAAATGGGTTTTAATCCTATAGTTGATTTTTCCATTCAGGAAATAGCTCTAGAACCTTGTGAAGGTTAGTGTGAGCACTCCTAGATAAGGTGGAAGGTTCTTGGTCACCCCAGTGTGTTGGAGCCTTGGAGGGAAGTGGGAAGTCCCGTGGGACTGTGTGTAGTGAAGGGGGATCTCATTCCTTGAGTTTTACAGGTTGTCTGTGTAACATACCCAACCACTAGTTGGGTCACGTCATTACTAAAATGACTCACTAAAATTTTATGATACTAAATAGAAATGCGGAAATAACTAACAACATGACTTTCATACACTTGAAACTGTCTTTGCTACTTAAATGCATAAATATAATTCCTCAATTGTGAATATAAAAAACTAAATAAAATATAGTATCATTCAACTATATAAACATGGATTTAAATGCAACATTCTTCCTGCAAACAAGCGATAATAACCAAACATAATTTCATAGTAAATTGTGAAACAATTATATTAGCAATATGCATGAGTAAACACGACAAATAGAACATGTATCTTATAAAATGTGAAACCTTCTACAAAGGATGGACATTCCTCCCAACTGTAACCTTGTTTTTCAAATTCTCAACAATAGGACACCCCCAATATGGGGTTATGAGTCCACAAGAAACTAAGGTCCCTAAGGTGGGCTAATGTCCCCCTTTCATCAATTAAACACTCAACTAATTCCATTCCACAAGAACACTCCCCCTCGACTTGTAAAACCAAAGATATGGAATCCCCCTTCACTTCTCATAGTCGCTTAGGCCTTTCCACTAACCTCCAGAGATTCAAGCACAACTTGGATAGGAATTCTAGTTGGTAGGACTTCAAGAATTCTATAGTTTCAACACAAATTCTTTCAATAACCAAAACACATGTTTCTTGGATGAATTTTGAATAGTTCTTCACTCCCAAGAACACAACGTCTTTCTCCCTGAATTTACATCTCCAAACAATATCCAAACATTCCCAGAACAACTAACTTCAATATATAATAGTTAGAACTCCATTTTTGTCCAGAAAACGACATGTAGAAATAACTCTCTATGAAAAAACGTGAATTCATAATCAAGGATGATTTTAAGGATGGAAATTTATTTTAAATTGTAGAAACCTTGGAGAATCCTACTAATACTTCATCTGTCTTGACTATAAATGTTTGGCGATATTTTTGTAAAAATATTCAAATTTCTAAGTATTTTATATAGTTTTTATAAAATTTTGGCTATTTTTAAGGTAAAATAATTTTATCCTATAGAATTTGGGCGAATCATTTTTAAAATAGTGAATCTCATTTTTGGAAAAACCATGGAAAATTAGCCCATGAGCGAAATTTAGCCCCTAAAATCATCCCTGTGCATAATTTTGGTCCCCTACTCATATGAATTTCCTCTCTTTGTATTTCTTGTTTGACTTACACTCTTCCCCAAGCTCATTGTACTCATATCCCATGCTCTCAATAACTATGGGAAGTTATTCTCACACCAACCCTCTTACATGAATTCAATGATGGAGGCTCCAAAACATTCGACAGTAATGGAAGGTTTACGACAAGGATAATTTAGAGAAAAAAATAGGAAATGGGTTTTGGTTTAATATATATGGGAAGCTCCCCTCCCCTCCCTTGGAACCCTACCCACTTTTGTGGATACTTCACCCCCAAATATTCTTCCATGTCCATCTGCAGCTAAAAATATATTTTCTTCATTATATTCAGTTTACATCATTTACATATTACATTTCTTTGTCTCTCGACCATTTTCTATATTTACATTATGCATCACTTGGTTCTCATCCATATATGACATAATATATATATATATATATATATATATATATATCAGGGTATGGAAATGAGGATGTTGCATTCCCCTCCCTCTACAAATTGCAATTTCCTCGGTACGCATAACCATATAGTTTACACATTGACATATATAAAAACATTACATTAGAATACTTGATCACTCTGTAACTTAATGACTCACATAACAATTCCACCCAACAACTCCCCTTTCCTCTCAACCCAGACATCAGTTGGACAAGAAATTTTAGAGTTGTGGCTCTGTGAACTTTAGCCGCCAAAATGGAGTCTTCATTCACTTATGTACAAATGTACATTTAATTTTCTTCAAAACATTAAAAAATGTGAAGGTATTCTTCCCACATGGCTTCTTCATGCTAGCATGTAGCGCTTTTACGACCATAATAGGTCCATTGAAACTTTACCAAGCCAATGGATTTGTTCCTGAGCACTTTGACTTTCTGGTCCAGAATGAGCACTATATCCACTCGAAAATCTCCTTCATGTTCCACCCAGATCACATTCCAATCAATAACATCATTATTATCAGGTACAATTTTTTTTTAATAAAGATAGATGGAACACGTTATAAATTCTCATGGATGTAGGTAATGCTATCATGTATGCAATTAGTCCTATATTTTCTAAGACCTCAAAAGGCCCACAATTTCTCACTTCCAACTCTTGGAAACTTCCTAATTTCAACAAGATTATCTTGGATTTTACTTTTAAAAACACATACTTTCCCACTTTGAAATCTCTATTTGTTCTCTTTCTATTATCATATCTCTTCTTCCAATCTTGTGGAAATTTTAAATTATTCCTAATTTTTACCATCCATTCTTCTATTTCCTTTAAAAACTCTGGCCTAATCACAACTCTTTTTTCTAGGATATCCCAACTTACTTGGGTGTTTCATTTTCTTTCATACAATTCTTCAAAGGGGCTTATATTCAATGATTCATGATACCCATTATTGTATGAAAACTTAACTAAATGAATATAGTACCTTCACTTAAAATGTTTTTCCATTACATACATTATCCACATACCTTCAATTATTTGAGTAATTCTCTTTGTCTTCCCATATGACTCTAGGTGATATGTTGTACTAAAATTCAAATTTTTCCCAAATCCCTTAAGCAAACCCCTCCAAAAATTGGAAGTGAACTTGGTATCTCTATTCAACACTATTTTATTAGGCATACCATGTATCCTAACAATTTCTCTCATGTAAACTTATGCAATATTGACTACCTTTTGAGTTATTTTTATCGAAATGAAATGTGCATCCATTGTGAGTTTGTCCACCAGTACCATGATGGAATCATGTTTTCTGATTTTCCTAGGAAATTTAGTAATGAAATTGATAGCAACAGATTTTGATTTCCATTCAAGAATGAGAAATCAATGCAAAAACCCCACTGGATGTTTGTGCTCAACCTTTACCTTATAGCATTCCATGCATCTATCCAAATAATAAGGGACATATTTCATCATACCATGCCAAAAATATTGCCCTCTTATAGTTGTAATAGTTTTATGATATCCTGGATGTCCAATGTATGACACATTATGCATCCCCTTTAGAACTAAATTTCTCAATTCCTGATAATCATGAACATAAACTTTGTTTTGTAATAAGAAGATTCCATCCTCTTCTAGCTTCTAATCCTTGTATTTATGTTGTCTATTATTTTGTTGTAATTCTTCGTTAACCTACACATAATGTTAATATGTTGTTACAACCTCTAGAGCTCTATCTTTCAAATTTTTCATGTACATAATAACAGTTCTAGCATGCATTTTATCCACCCTTCTTTTGAGTGCATTAACCACTTTGTTCTATTTTCCTTTTATGTTCTTCATACCAAAGTTATATTTGTTAAGAAATTCCATCCACCTAGTTTATCTAACATTTAGTGTTGGTTGTTCAAACATATATTTGAGGCCACTATGGTCTATCCTCAATTAAAATTTTCTTCCCATAAGATAATGCCTCCACATTATTAAGGCATGTACTATGGATTCCAACTCTAATTCATGTGTGTCATAATTTGTTTCATGTTCCTTCAATTTTCTGGACTCATAAAAAATTACATGTTCATTTTGTATAAATACTCTATCGAGCCCTTAGTTGCATGAATTTGTGCACACAACAAAATATTCATTTGGATCTGAAACTTTCAAAATAGGTGCATTGGTTAGAAAATCCTTTAAATACTGGAAATTCTCTTCACACGTGGCACTCCTTTCAAACTTTACCCCTTTCTTTTGCAAAGACATTGTTGGGTGTGCAATATTGAAGAATCCCAAAATGAATCTCCTGTAATAACTAGCTAGACACATAAATAATCTAACCTATGAAACATTTTTTAGTGATGACCAACTCTCGATTGTTTCAACATTTTTTTGGTCCACTTCTCTACCATCTTCTAAAAAAATGTGACCCAAATAATGGATTTTTTTTTCATAGAAAGTGCATTTACTTAATTTTTCATAAAATTGGTGTTCTCCTAACACTTGTAGCACCATCCTCAGATATATCTCATGCTCTTCCCTTTTCCTGAAATAGATAAGAATTCCATCCAAGAACACAATGGAAAACTTGTCTAGGAAATATCTAAACACCTCATTCATCATACACATAAATGTAGTCGGTGCATTTGTGAATCCAAAAGGAACCACCACAAATTCATAGTGTCCATACCTTGTCGTAAAGGCTATTTTGATAGCGTCTTCTTCTTTGATTCTCACTTCATGATAGTGTGATCTCAAGTCAATATTGGATAATAGATTTTCTCCCTTCAGTTGATCAAAGAGATCGTCAATCCTTGGAAAAGGATATTTATTCTTGACTATAACATTTTTTAGTTGACTAAAATCAATACATAACATCAATGCTCCATATTTATTATTGAAAAAACTAACTGGGGAACCCCAAGGAGAAACAAGTGGGGGTATGTACCTTTTCTTTAATAACTCTTATAGTTCCATTTGAAACTCTTTTATCTCCTATGTGCTCATTTGGTAGTGAGTGTTAGATATTGGGGTAGCTCTATGAATTAAGTCAATTGAGAAATCTATATCCCTCTTTGGTGGAAATCGTACCAAATCCTCAAAAGCATATTCATACTCTTTCAAGACTGTATAATCTTTAAGACTTGGATTCTTATCCTTCATTGGATCTTCCATATTGGATTCATATATTTGGAACCCTTTTCTAAAACTTATTTCATCTACAATGTTGAAATCTCTCAAACATATATAGGCTTGGAATACATTGCACTATCCTTGAAATCTCTTCTTCATCAAGGCATGTGAAAACCTTGTTATAAAAATCTAAAACATGACAATCATTTTCTAGCCACTCCATACAATTCAAGAATTTATAAGACCCAAGAAGTATGATGTTCAAATATTCCTTAGTGTTAGTTTCATTCATGTTTATAGGGAATTATGTAACAATCTCATTAATTATATGCTCTTGCTTGCAGTAGCTAGATGAACAAACCAAGACTTTTCATTCTTACATTTATTCAATTTAAATCTTTAAACTATCTTTGGATATTTATAGCTATGGCTAGCTCCAAAATAAATTAAAATAACTATGGGCTTATTATCAATCTTACATTCCACTTCAATCATGTCATATTGATATTTTTCTTGTCTATTGTCTAAGGATTTATATATCTTTGGCATGATTTTTTCTATGTCCTCTATTGTATCCTACTTATTGATGCTAGGAAAAGTCTTCATTTTATCTCCTCGACGAGGACAATCTTAATACATGTGATCTCCTTCACATCCCCAAAACTTTGTGGGTTGTTGTCTTGGCCCCTTTCCTAATGACTCTGTCATTTTCTCACCACCTTGAGATGTTTTCCCTAGCTAATATGATTGAGATAAGTTTTTAATGAAAGGTGTATTGAATGCTTTCTTCCTTTGATCCATCTTTCCTTTCTTCTTGTCATCCAAAGACTTTTGTAAAGTTGTATGTCCTCTATTATTCTCATCCAAAAACTTGGCCTTTCTTATGGATTCTTCTAAATTATTGGGATCATCAAACTAAATTTTATCCTTGTAAAAGGATGGAATTCCACTCAGGAACCTATGAATTTTACCTTCTCATATTTGATGAAGCTCACATATCTGAGAAGTTCCAATAAATTTCTCTCATATTCATCCATGGTCACGTTCCCAAGTTTGAGTTCAAATAAATCTTGCATTTTCTTTTCATAATAGTGTTCTGACAAATATTTTTGCTGAGAATATTTCTTGAACTGCTTCCAATAAATTATTTTCTCATCAAGGTGATTAACCTGCTTCAGTCAATCCCATCACATATATTAATTCCATTGAAGGTGGTAGTCTACAATTATGGACTATGTATTTGATGAGTAGTTATGAAACTAGAAATGTTTCCTCATTCCCAACAACCATGATTGTGAATCTTCACCTTTTTTATTTTCTCCGTAAAATGATGGTGGATTTATTATCCTCAGTTCTCCTTGCAAGACATTTGACCAATATCTCCTTCTATCATGCCTGACAAGAGATATACTTGGGATCATTATTGACCTTGAAAATTCGTATGTTTTTCTGGTCAAGCTCCTCAGAGAATGATGATGTTGATTCCTCCTAATAGTCCCTAATCATCTAGATCCTCCATGGCCATCCCTCCTACAATGAGACCTAGAAACCTCCACCTACTTGCCACTAGCTTCTTTCCTTGTTCCTGAATGCATGTTGACTTTCTTATGCAACATATTCAGGATTTGAAGTATCTCTTCTTGAGCCTTCACGATCCTCTCATTATCATCCCTATATCTTTACACTTCTTTTTGCAGGCTTCTCATAGTTACATGATGCTTCCTGTCTCTTCTCCCATTACACTCAGTTTCAACCTTACCCATGCTGACGTGTAGACCTATAATTTCTTATTCATGGTTGTAATACCCTTTAACATCCTTTGTTTCTATATTTCTCATGTAGGAACTAATGTTTTCTTTTATGTATCTCTAATTCTTCAAGAATGTGCATGTAATAATTGCTATTAGAATTAAGCATATTGAAAAATATTTATTAATTAGATTACAAGTCATTCCTAATTTTAAATTATTAATAATTTTAATTCACTAATCCAAAATATTATTCCTTAAATTCATTCCTCTATGAAATAAATTTCCAATGGTTGTACTCATGCTTCAATCTGAGCTCGAAACGAAAAAGTTACAACATCCACATTCTTCTATTTCCACTCATTTACTACTAAAACAATATCTTTTATCCCTTTATTATGGAATATAACACCCAATTCAAAATTATGGGTTGACAAGTTTCTTCTACTCCTCAATTCCTTTCCAACGAATATTCATTTTCTCAAATCTGAGCTCCGAGTTGAATGTTATGGTGCGGAGAAGTTTAGGCTATTTTACCCAATTTATCCCTACATGCTACATGTACCTTATTTCTCTTTCTACACATTTCAGCTATGCATATCCAAAATATGAGTCCATCGAAGGATTCTATGGGTCATAATACTTCGATCGACTACTCCTATTTTCCAAATAAATTTCTAAGAAAGGATTTATTTGCTATGGAAGTAAGTATCTGCCAAAATTTGTACCATTGTTGTTTTGGCTATAACTTTCTCATATGAGCTCTATTTTGCAAACAATTTATCTCATTGGAAATCTCTCTTATAGATTTTTTATTTGAGTTGTAGAGATAGAGTGTACCTTGTTACATTGTATTCTCATGGGTTTTATTGGATAAAAATGTCATTTAGGACCTAAAAAAGGTTCTCCAAGTTAATGACCTTCAAAAACATGAAAATTTAAAAAAAAAAATCATATAAACTCACTTTTTTTTGCGTTAATAACCCTTTAAATATGATCCATTGATCTCTAATATCATGAAATATAAGTTGTTGGTATGAATAAATTGGTCGAAGGATGAAATAAAATTTACTTTGGGCTCCTATGATTCATTTCCCAAACTATCAATTCGACCGTCGACCATTGGCCCAACTCTCCAATGTATGATTTACACAGAAGTCTAAAATTGCCAACCCAACTGTCAGTCATTGACAATATACTTCAACGAATGGAAATACTTATTGATTCAAATGATGATTGACCATCGTCTCGTTGGTGATCAACGATCCCTAATGACTTTCAAAAACACTTCCCCAATTCAGTCGACCCGACCATCGATCATCGCCCATATCTTTTGGATGGCGTGGAAGTTGCTGACATGGAATGACACATGTATGTTGATGTGGCATGAGACATTATCCTTAGGTGTAAAATTAGTTGAAATTTCATGACAGGTGGATTTTTACATGGCATGACATGTCATCACCCTCTCCCCTTGATTGACCATCAACCAATTCTCTTGAATGACCTGAAAACCCTTCTGAATCAATCTACGAGTGACCATCAACCCATTAGTGACTCCTCTTTATTGATTTAAATACTTCTCTAAATACGGTCGATGTTTGACCATTGGCCTATCGACCATTAATGTGTTTCATTGGAGATTCAAAATACCTCACTAGATTCAATCAACTTGACCATCGACCATCAACAGTCAGAGATGCCCTCTATCCAAACCAATTCTTTGCCATTTCAGCTGACCCAACCATTGGCCATCAATATTTTAACTTCGTGACCAAACCAATCTCTTTGCCAATTTGACCGACTCAACCATCGCTCGTCGACCATTTCTCTTGGAAAATTTCTACACTTACGAAATTTTCAACCAAACCCAGGTGAATCTGGGTCGTCCATATCTCACTCAAAATGATTGTGCCTTTCATTTTTGCTACATCTTCTCAATAACCAAAATGAATACAGATCATCGATCTAATCTATTTCTGAAACCGTTAAAAATTAATTGTGGCCATACATTTACTCAACCTTTTGAATGGATGGAACCTTATGGATTTTTAAATTTATGATGACCAATCCAATCCATCAATATTGATATCAAAAGAGATCTCGGTCGTCAATTCACCAAATTTCCTGTAACTCTACAATAACCATTAAAAATCAAAATTTGACCATTCCAAGTCGAATTTGAATCTACAACTTGCATATTAACTTAGTTAAATTCTCTTAAACACATCTAAGTTATTTAAATTCGAATATTTCTCCCGAATTTGGGGATTTCTCTCTGATTTTTCACCATTTTCCCCCAAATTCATCATGAACAAAAACTACAACAATGAATTTACCCAAATTCACATTGGCTCTTGGCCCATACAAGTCTAGTTTTGAACTAGTAGCTCTGATACCACTTTGTAACATATCTAACCCCCAAGTCATTCATGTCACTACTAAAACGACTCACTAAAATTTTATGATACTAAATATAAATGCAGAAATAACTACAAACATGACATTCATACACTTCAAACTGTCTATGATAGCTAAATACATAAATATAATTGCTCAACAATGCATAGAAACAACTAAAAACATAGAGTATAATTGAACCATATAAACATGGATTTGAATGCATCATTCTCCCCCCCAGAAAGTGATAATAACACAATATAATTTAAGAGTAAAGTGCACAACAATTATATGAGAATTATGCGTGAGTAAACACAACAAATAGAACACTTATTTTATAAAATATGCAACCCTCTGTAGAGGACAGACATTCCTCCCAATCTTATCCTTGTTGTTCCAATTCCCAACAAGAATAAACCCCTGAGTTGGGGATATGAGTCCACAAGAGATGAAGGTCCCTAATGTTGTCTAATGTCCCCCTTTCAAAAGTTAAATTCTTAGCTAATTCTAGTCCACCAATAGAATTCCTCTGAAACTACAAAACTGAAGGGATGGAATCCCCTTCCCTGCTCATAGTCCCTCAGGCCTTTCCACTTCTCTCCAGGGATTCCAACATAGGTTGGATAATCATTCTAATTGTTTGAACTTTAGGAATTCTACAACTGCAACACAAATTTTCCCAACAACCAAAACACATGATTCTTAGATGAATTTCAAACAATTCATCACTCCCAGAAACATGACCTCTTTATCCATGAATTTAAAGCTCCAAATAGTAGCGAAACATTCCCACAACAATTTCCTTAAAGCTCCAATACTCATAACTCCATTAATGGCCAGAAAACGACATGTAAAAGGAACTCTCTATCCAAAAGCGTGAATGCATAATTCTGGTCCCCTACCCATACAAATTTTCTCTCTTTCTCTTTCTTTCTCGACTTGCACTCTTCCCCAAGATGATTGTACTTAGATCATGTTCTCTCAATAACTATGGGAAGTGACTTTCATACCAATCCTCTTAGATGAATTCAATGATTGGGGCTATAGAACACTCAACACTAATGGAAGGTTCATGGAAAGAATAATTTAGAGAAAAAATAGGAACTGAGTTTTGGTTTAATAGATATGGGTAACTTCCCCCGGCCCCATGGATCTCTACCCTCTCTTGTGGATACTTAGCCTCCAAATCTCTTTTTGTTTCAATCTGCGTCTGCAAATACATTTTATTCATTATATTCAATTTAATAGCATTGTGGACTCATAACCTCAACTCGGGGGTGGCATGTTGTTGAGAGAAAATGAACAAAAGTGCCTATGTCAAGGAGGTTCATCCTTCACATGCAACCAATTGGTTAGTTATTAATATAAAATTTATAAGTATTTCGTTGCTATTACTTTGTTTATTCTGTTGTGTAAATGGTTTAGATGAATGCTGGGTAGTTTTTTCTTGCTTGAATAGTTGCATTCCTAGTTTTCTTTATGTTTTATATGCATTTAGAATTGTGGTATCAGTCGAATGGCTAAACCTTTGTGTGATCTATAGTTTGTAATCTACATGAAATTACTAAGTATAAATCTTATTTTTAATGTGTTTTCCACTCATAATATTCCTCAGTTGGACTGGGGTACATCACATTGTAGTACTAGAGCTTCTAGTTCAACACTAAGCTTGTATAGTCCAAGAACCAACATGAATTTCATAAAATTCATTGTTAAATATTTCAATCTGTGAATTATTTCGAAAATAACGATGAAAAATCATATCGAAATCCCAAAATTTGTGAGCAAAAATTATTTTTAAATGTGTTAGAGCTGTTGAAGAGATGATCTAGGACATTAATATGTAGGTTTCATAGTTATATTTGACCTGGAAGGTCAAAATTCATGTTTTAATGGCATTGAAAGGAACTGGGATCCTTTGATGAATTGATGACCGAGATCATGTTTGATCTTACCATCAACGACCTATATTTATCATGAGTTGATACAAAACTTATAAGTTTTTGCAAAAGAGGAGAATCGATAGACAATATTCATTTTCATATATTGGCAAAGTTAAAGAATCGATAATCAAGATTCAATTTTGGTAGAGTTGGGTGAAGTTTAGAAAGTCAACGGTCAAGATCATTCTGAATCAGAGATCAACTGTCCAAATTCATCTTGAAATAGGTCAAAAATTTCTAAGTATTGGATTTCTACAAAAGAATTAACTTATCAACAATGGTTGTGTTGGGAAAATTGAAAAAATGTTTTGATTGACCAAGGGAAATCATCGATTTCCAATTTTCGGGTCGATGAAGAGAGAAAAGAGCTTGGTTCATCCAAAGGAAATCACTGATCACTAATGGACAATGAATCATGGTTTTTGGAATTTGGAGAAAGGTTTCATTTTTCCAAAGGAAATATATATTCATCAATGGTCAATGATATGGGGACTTAAATAATTGGTAAGGTGCTCAGCTCATCTAAGAGAATTTGTCGATCATTGATAAAGGAAAGAGGATGATTATGTGTCTTGCCACATCAACATCCATGTGTCATGCCATGTGAACATCCATATGTCATTCCACATCAAACAGAGTTCCATGTCAATGTACACATGTCATGCCACTTCATCATCTATGTGTCATGCCACATCAACATAGTTTCCAGATCAGCCAAGAGATGGACAACTGTAAGTTACCCAAGTAAATTTACTTGGAAACCTTTGAAGTTTGGTGTTTTCCGATTGAGAAGTTTAATCAAATAGTTTGTATGTATGACCTACTTATGCTTGTGTAATGGTTTAGTTTGTTTTCTTTATTGCAAGAGAAGAGTTTATATGAAATAAATGACATGTAGCAAGAAAATTCTAACAACAGTACACAAAGAAAAGCCACAAAACAAAGTTCTTGTTTATTTTTTTTATATAGTTGACCTCCATAAAGTAGAAGAGAATATCTATAAATACATAAGAGTATAAGAATATGTGGTTGAAGATGCCTCCAAGATACAATAGAAAATAGATATAAAGATCCCAAGAAGCCTCCACAAGATGAATACAAAAGATCTCCAAGAACCAACTCTTTCCCTTGCTATGAATGTTGTCTTCTCTAGCAAAAGTGTGCCCTCACTAGCTGAAGCACACCAACGAAAATAACCTCTATAGATATTTCTCCAAAAAACCCAAAGAAATAATGATTTCCTATAGAAAATTAGATGGCTTCCTCATATGATGAATCTCCCAAGATGTTGTTACAAATATATCCTCCCATGTCAATATTTTCTAACCCTAGGTGTGCCCTCCTTAAGAAATTTTCCCAGCTCTGATAATAAATAAATATGAGGGAGAAAAACCAATGAAAGTGCTAATAAAGGTCACTCTAGATGTAGCATAGGTGTTGATGTAGGAACATCTCTCCACCTCAGCAATGTGTCAAAAAGACAACACGTCAATGCACTAGGAGGAACAACTTCAAAGGGAAGAGAGGTGGAATCCCTCTCTTTTTTCCCTCGAATTTAAATTTTAAAATTTAATTATATGCAATTAAATGCTAAAAGGATGGAAGATCTGAGTCATGCCTTTATACAAGCAGTAGATGGATTCACCTTTATTAGGCTTGAGATAGAACAGATCTTGAGCTTTGCCTCAGATCTGAGATGTACATGTTTATTCAATGTAATATTCCTCAGTAGATAGGCACTGTAATTGGTTATTAGACACCACTAGAGTAGTTGAAGGGAAAGACTTGATGAGCCCCTCTTGTGTAAATATTTGTAAAGTTTTGCCCAGTAGTTGTTGTTGCAATTCAGTTGAAAATTGTTGAGAGTTTTGAGTCGAGACTCTGTTGGAGTTCGAGCTTGTACCCATTGTAAATAGACATTCATCTTAATGAAAGAGAAGTTTTTCCTGTATATGATTCTGTGTGTGTTTCCATGTGTTTTATGAATTTATATGTGTGTGGTTACGAATATATGTTGTAGATGCATGTGTTAGGTTTCATCTACAAGGATAAAGATAGAATTCTCTATCTGTGATTTTTATGGATTTTTTCTGGGTTCTTTAGGCTAACTGCAAGGAGTGCATGAAATAAGTATTTGAAACTCTGCAGTTAGCACAAGTAGTGCGCATATGAACTCTTTAGATTCAGATAAGAACGTGCTAGGAGGGGACACCGGAGAAATCAAATGCTCAGAGGAGAGCCTGAAGGTTACTGAACACCTTGGGATTGAAAGTCTACTTAGGAGAAAGAACAACCAAAGTTAATGAATACTCTGAGAGCTCTTCTAGGAGGGCATTGAGCAAGTGCAAGTGTGCATAGGTGATATCTATTTCAAGTTCAGGGAAGACACTCACATAGTTGTTGAAAACTCTGTAAGCTCAGCAAGGAGTTCTTGAGAAGAAGTTGCCAAGAGGGAACATATATCCCTTTGAGGAAAAAAGGGATAGAGACCTTTGGGGTCTGAGTGGTTGAAGCTCATGTGAATTGGAGTTACTGAAAACTCTGGGGAAATAAGCTCTACAAGGGGTGCATTGAGCAGATGCAAGGAGTGCATCAGTAAACCTGAAAGATCTCAGGATTTAGGTGAAGTTGTGCAAGAAATGCATAAGGCCAACACCCTATGAAAATTTTGGTAAAGGATATGTAGGATGAGAGAAGAAGGTGCCACAAGGGCACAATATTTACTTTGAAGGAGAAAAGAAGGGTTGAGACCCTTAAAAAAATTAGTTAATTTGAATATCAAGAGGGACAATGCCTTTGTGTAAAAATCCTCAACAGAGAGGAGCAGAAGGTAGAGATACTTTGAGGTCTGACCCATAGACAAGATCATGAGGAAAGGAAAGATGAGAATTAAGCATTCAGGATCGTAGGAGAGACATCCAAGGCCACATCCTTTGGATACTTGCAACGTTTCCCGATTCGAGAGAATTTCTAAGCACATGAGGAGGAGAGACAACAACCATCAGATCAACTGCAGGAGGAGAGAAATGGACAATCAAAGTAATCATCCATACACCCCAAAGGAGCATGTAGAGGAGGATATAGATCCCAGCCATTTGATCTGAGTGTGAAGGATCGACATCTGTCAAATTCGGGTAAGTGCACGAGCCTTAAATCCTTGAAAGTGCAAAGGAGCGTGGACTTGCATAGTCCTGGAGTCCCGAAGTGGATTAGGACCATCCATCATCAAGAGAGACATGGAAACAAATTTGAAAATATGGGAGATAGAGGTATGGAGGAGTTGAGTGTGGAGTAGGGGAAATATTCGCGAAGTCACAAAACCCAAAGTGCAACTGGACCATCAGATCCAGGGAGACACATGGTAGAGATCCATGAATTTGGGGGAAAAGTGTTTTGGGAGGAGGCCAAGGAAGAGGTAACGATATTTATGAATCCTGAAGTTTCAAAGGAGTTGGCCTGAGGTTATAAATTGTGTTCACATAAGAGAAAGAGTCTAGCATGGGGCTAGCACTCGCAAGGCTTGTGTTTTCAATCGTTGAAGAGCAACATCGCGAGTAACCTAGACTTGTAGATAACATAAGAGCGACCTATGTGTAGAAACTTTTCAGGGTCTTTTGAAGGCCCGAAGAGCTAACTCATCTCAAGAATTTGAAAATCCAAGACCGGGAGGTCACACAACCCCCAGGAGGAGAGGGGGGGCTGCACCAAGAGTGGTATTAGATCTTAATTGTGCCTTTATAAAATAGATGAAGGAAGACATGGTGTTGATGATTTGTATGTGATTGCTTGCAATTGTGCAATATTCAAGTAGACAACTAGGTGATATGAGGTGAGAGAAGATGGATACTGAAGGCCATGAGAATGGTCAAAGGGGAGACCACCAACAGAAAGAAAATAAAATAAAATTGACAAGGAGCTCAACGAGAGAAGAGAAGAAATGAACATGATAACATTGAATATGCAGTAAGAACCACATGTACATTTCAGGTATGAATGACCAATGAAACATAAATTAAAATGGCCTATCAAACAATTGGTTACCAGGAAGCAGTGCCAAGAGTTGAGGAAGTGGTTGAGGTATTCTGAAACCCTCAGTGACAAAGTGGTAGTGGTTCACATCTGTGAGCCAGAAGTTGGAAAAATACTCAGTGATGAGGAGGAGAAGGGATCATAGGATCTCATGAGCTGCCAGCAAGGAAGTAATGAAAGTTCATATTTCCAAGAGGAAAATGAGAAGAGACCAGTGGAAGATCTCATAGACTTCCAGGAGGACAGGAGTGAAATATCAATTTTCTAGGTGGGCAAGGGAGAGGAGAGGAGACTATCTGAAACTCTCATCAACTTAGTTGAGGGTTCATAACAACAAGGTGTGTTGATGGAGGAGGATCATAAATGCATTCTGATCATTGGGGAAATTGATATATTCTTGCCACATAGCCCAGTTGAGGCCAATGCATGTGTTGCATATGTAGCGAAAGAGAAGAGAAAAGTAGGTGTTACTGTCATAGAGGAGAAATATCATATAAGGAAGTCTTCCCAAGAGGAGATAGAAGAGAATTTAGAGGAAGGGATCAGTATTTTCATCCAGGAAACTGAATAAGAGATGATTGAAACATTGGAGATTGCAATGGAAGAAAAAGAACAAAACATGGATTTTGTTGATCTTTGTGAAGAATTAGAGGCCCTGGATAAAAGGGTGATAGTGCAAAGCCAAGGCATCCAACAGGTTAAGTTGGGGAGTGGTGAAGAAGGAATGCATCCGAGCAAACTACAAGGAAGGATCTAGCCCGTGGACCAAGTGTACAAGGAGATATAGGAAATTGGGAGGCTAGTTTTGGAATCGACAAAGGAGAAAACTACCAAGAAGATGTTGATTGGAGGAGGACCTGCAAGAGTAGTAGGGAAGAAACAAAAAAACATCAAAGGAGCAGATGGAAAACTCCAAATTCAAATATGGGACCCTGGAGGATCTTAACCCCAACAACATGGGAGCCATGAGCATGATCTCATGTTTTTTTCCGTGTAGGAGTATGATGTAGGAGCATCACTCCACCTTAGAAATGCGTCAGCAAGACAACACATCAGTGCACTAGGAGGAACAACTTCCAAGAGAAGAGAGGCACCAACCCTCTCATTTTTCCCTCGAATTTAAATTTTTAAATGTAATTAAATGAAATTAAATGCTAAAAGGCTTGAAGAGATGAATCATGCCTCTGTATAGGAAGTAGATGGAGTCACCTTTATTAGGATTGAGCCGGAATAGATCTTGAGCTTTCCCTCGGATCTAAGATGTACATTTTATTCAATGTAATCTTCCTCAGTAGACATGATCTATAATTAATGATTAGACATCACTACAGTAGTTGGAGGGAAATACTTGATGAGTCCCTCTTGTATAAATGTTTGTAAAATATGCCCATTACTTGTTTTTGTAATTTAGTTGAAAATTGTTGAGAGTTGAGAGCTGAGACTCTGTTGCAGTCTGAGATTGGACCTATTGTGTTGCTTATATGTTTAGTGTAATGCACTCATTAATTATCAATCTGGGATTTGTAATCAACAAAGTTACAAGACACCAGTAAGAAAGGTAATTTCTAATGTCACGAGTATAGAACTAGCTAGATTATGCATGCTGGAAACAAATCAAAATAGCAAATTGCAATGCACTTTGGTTGTCTTTCACAGAGAGGCTATCTACTCCATTATGGCACATGCAAGTATGAGATGGATTTGGTTTGATAGATCAACTCTGTTGTCTGACCCAGAAAACTAACTATGCAATCCACACTTCTAAAAGGGAAATCACACATAAATCATAAAGACATAGCATGGGTAGTTCAATAGTCAATATACTGAGTATGTTGTGGTTCACAATGTGTTGTTGTGTACTTCACTAGTTCTCCTTCAAATATGTCTGACCACTGTTGCCAACATTCATGTCTAAAAACCAAATTCATAAAACAGAGCATATGCAAAAATAGAGCAAGTGAAGATCTCTAAGCAATTATATAATGGAAATCCTAGTTTAGGTTGTACTGCTACCATCTAACAGAGTTAAAGCTTCATCTAATTTAACATTTACATTACTGAAAAAAAATGCTAGTGCTAATCTACAAAGATGCTCACCTTTGTTGGGTGGTGGGCCCTTACCGCTTCAATAGGTCAGCTATTGAAGTCTACAGTAAGCTTGTCTTCAACCCACACATTATTCTCACTCAAGTCTCAAAACATAACATCAAACTTTTGTTAACAACTCAACTCATATTCAATCATAGACAATCAAGACATGGAGATAAATGACGTTCTTCTATTAGTCTTCACTCAAAATATGTTCTGCAATATCACATGTTGCTTCACATGTTGGGAATATGCTAACTCTCTTGTTTCCACCATCCTTGCCACGTCTATTTAACAGTCTTAGTCGTGAAACACAAGGAGGTGACATGATTTGCAAATCAGTCAAATGTTTAAATTTAATTATTCGGTTACATATTTTAGCTTCATCCTCATGACATGAAGTGCATGAGGATGAGGTAATCAACAAAATATTCTAACATAGCCTTGCCAAGGCAAATAAACATCCACGAATTGTCTTGGGCGATATGGAGCTAAACTTGGTACATTCGACTCTCTATATTGGTACCGGATCGTGATAGGTAGATGGTACCAGATCACAACAGTGCGCAAATGGTGGTACCAGATCATGATAGTCCATGGCCGTTGGTACCAAATCGCAACAGATGAGATTTTAGTACCGGATGCGTTTGGTACCGGATTCAGACAGTGGAAGTATTGGTGCGCAAGTAACGGATAGCTGAGATGGTACAGGAAGGTTGGATTTATCTAGAGGTCAAAGATTATACATGGAAAATTAAAGCATTAGTACATGAAATATTTAATTCCCTAACTCAATAAACCACAAAATGCATGAATTAACCATACTTTACCTTATGACCTTATGACTGGCTAACGATAGCATTCTTGTCATTCACCCAAGCTTAGGTAGGCCAAAAAGGTATAGATGAAGAGTATAATAGGGTAATGGGGATGTCAATTTCGGGTCTCAACATTCCCCCATGCCAAAATCATTGCATGTCCTCATGCAACTGAAAACAAACCCAAAATTTTTCAAAACTTGAGACTGTGTTCTTTACTTTGGTGGATCAATGATGTTGATGGTTGAGGCCTCTTCTTTGAGCTCCCTTTTGATGAAACTATTGTATTGTAGGAGTCATAATACCTTCTTGAGCTTGTTAGAAGTATCTTCATGGTCGTCTTGAAGTCGTTGGCTGGTTGCTTTCAATTTCTCATTTTCCTTTTTGATATACCTGTCCAATAGTTGGTATTCTTTCACTTCTTGTTGGAGTTCCTGATTTTATTTTTGCAGTTCCCCAATATTTTTCTTCATTTGTTCTTTTTTCAAGGTCTTTGTTGACTCCATCATTACTAGCTAGATGCATTCCCTTTCCTCGAGTTCCTCCCTCATCCCACATAAAGTAATAGTGGCTTGTTCCTCGGTCAAACTAGGGATGTCATCTTGGATTGATAAATATTCAAAAGGGGAGGTAAGGTCGATTGGATCTTCCTGTGTATGAGGACTGGCAATTTTTTTTCCTTTCTTTGCCATGCTCCTCGTGGTTCTTTCACAAGGAGGTACTGGATCAGGGATGCTCACAGGCTTCCTTTTCTTCTTTTCTAATTGTGAAATGGTGATAGGGGATTGTGCCACAGACTGTTTACTTTTAGTTTTTGAGCTATGCTTCCCTTTCTTCATCATTTTTGTCTGATGGCCCTTTTTCTCAACTGCCACTATTGAAGTCTCCTCTACTAATTTGTTTTTACCTTTTGATTCAAAGATTTTAAAAGTCTTGTTGACTGTGCAAGAGGGCCTTACTTTTTCATGTTGGCTTGCTACCCTAGATGATGGTGGAGTTGTCTTATCCTTCTTGCCCTCTTTCTTTTGAGGTTCCTTATTTTTCTTTGGAGCATGTTGGGTTTCCTCCATAGGTTTGTTTTGAGTGATAAGAGTTTTCCAACTAATCCTTTATTTCCTAAGATCATGTAAAACTAGCATTTTAATGGGACCTTGATGGTAAATGCTAGTCTTCTCAGTTTTGGATATGGATTTAACACCTCTTACCATTTTATTCAAATTCGTCCATAGAAAATATGGGAAATCAATTTCAGGGCCTCCTTCAAAGTGTAATAGAAGCCTAAGATGATATATGAATGTCACAACATACCTACCTTCGCAAGTGACAAATCGTTGAAGACTAGTAATCATTGGATGATACTCTTCCTTGATATAGTTCCTAGCGATCCCCTTTTTCCAGTCAGGGTGTTGATCGTCTTCTTTCAAGAATCGTTGGCACATTTCCTTGTTGATTCCTAAACCTTTGAAGTATTTGTCTCCTCTGTTAGGTAATCCCATGACCTCCCTTAAGGTTTCTTCATTGATTGTTAGTTGTAGATTGCCTATATGTGCAATCTCTCCATCATAACCCTGAATAAATTCATGAGATATCTTCTCGTGCCAGCCGTTAGGACCCTATAATGTACCTTTTTACTCATACTTTTTTCTATCATTACATCCTTTTCCCACTCATATTTAAGCATACATTATCAATTTAACCTATTTCTCCAAAGGTATATAACGTTTCTTCTCTTTGCTATATGTTTAATTTGTTTTACATGTAATTTTACATTACTCTCATACTTAGCCATTAATCAGAAATATATAGT
>JZKD02S1280272.1:836315-876056 GCA_000966675.3 Picea glauca
TACCTCAATCTGACGTATCCAATTATCTAATTTCTCAGCATTAACTTCTCCATTGTATATTGGCAATTCGAATTTAATATCAAGCTTTAATGAAGGAATTTGTGAAGGAGTTTTATCATGTCCCTTTGGAGAATTCAGAAGAGTTCGTGAATTAGTAGAAGAAGAAGAAGAAGAAGAAGATGGAGGAGGGGGTGGTGGAGAAGCACGATTCTCTCCATTTCCATTTGGAGTTTTATCACCACCGTCTCCCTTATGCTTTTCAGGGTTGGAGCCTTCACCTTGCAACCTTGTATTCCTTTCTATCGAGATCTTCATCATCTCTCTCATTTCCATGATAGCCTTTCTGAGATCTTCATCTTCTGCAGGAACATGTTCATGACTCTCTTCATGAGCCATACTTGGTGAATGCCTCCTTGAAACTTGCAGTTATGGTATATGCTTCCTCCTTGAAGGATGAGAAATTGGCTGTACAAGTTGACCTTCTCCTCTTGTGAGTTTCAACCTTGTGAGTATCAGAAAGAAAAACACCTGCAAATAATCAAGTATTCAGAAACCTATGCTCTGATACCAACTTGATCTAAAAATGAAGAAGACTTATATTCTTGAAAATATTTGCAAGTAAAATTTTATGTGTTAAAAATGAAAATGGATCATCTTTGCAACACAACTTATAATAGGATTTACGCATTCAATATTCATATAAACAACATCATAATCAATGAACAAAAAACACATAACAAAACAAATGATAAAGGAGTTCACCCCTCTCTTGGGCTACATCTCCTGGTCCAGCTTCCAATGGATCATTTGTATTATTTTCTTAAATTGCTAAAAAAAATGTTCTTTACAATGCTCAAACTGCCAAATAGACTGCTTCAATGGCTTCAGAACATCCAAAAACCCCTAGTTGGGATTTTTCGGCACCTCATTTGGCCAAAAATTAAAGAAGATAGGCTTCCTGGAAGTTCCCCCTTCAAGCTTGTTGTCTCTGCATCTACAAAACACACCTTCTATGGCTCAACCTAGCCCACACGCATATTTAAGCATAAAAACCTAGCACCGGATGCAACCGCGTGAACCGTGCAAACTGTAGGACAGTTACGGGCGCACCTAGCCCCTAATCATCAAGGGCCATGTTATATTGACCCATGCAACCACGCGCTAGCATAAAAACGAGCTTTTGTTTCATAAGCCAATGGTCAAAGGCCAAATGGCGGTTCGTTGTAATAACCGTTGGAGCAAACATTAACTATGCGCACGCCCATACACTATAACCGTGGGTCATATCTTATATAGTGTGCAACCAAGGGTTGGGGCTAAGCCCTGGCCCGGTCGCGGCCCAAACCACCCACACATTAAAACTTATATAAATTTCGTGCCATATATATAATAAGTAACAAGTGGTGGCACACTAGTTGGTGGCTCTTTGCCAAGTTTTTTCTCCTGCCCGGAGGTTACGGGGTCGACTCCGGCCAACGACATAAGTTTTAACCAAATAATGGATGACACGTGGCGACCATTGACTGGGTCATGTGTCGTCGCTCCATTCGGTGCCAAACATGCCAAGTTAGCTGCCAACTATTCAAATTCCATCCTGCCATGTGTCATACAACTTTCTGCATGTCGTACGACCTGCCACGTCAACGTCCGTACGGACTGTACAGTCAGCAACCCTTTTTTGCCTGTTTGTAAATTTGAACAAAACGCGATATCTATCGCTCCTGATGTCTGTTTGAACCCAAACGAGTTGCATTGGATTGGAACGATGAGGCCTATGCTCTCATCTGATTTGAAGAGATTCTGAGCACTTTGATTTTTTGAGCAAAATTTGATCCCCTGATCGTAATCATTGGAATAATTATCCTTCTTTTAGTCAAGAAAATTACACTCTCTTTAATCAACTGAATTACCCACCCATGCAACAAACAAACCCTCCCTTTGTAGACCCAACAATATGAACACCTTGGCCTTCACAATAACAACCTTACCTTAACCAATGGAATCCAAATTGGAGAGGTCAACAACCCTCATTCCCAAATCAATTTCCTCAATTTCAATCACAAGTTCAGCAACCACTCTCTTTACCATCAAGTACTCCACTGAACAATCAAATGATGAGGCCCCAACTACCTTTACAACCTAAACCTAACCCCAATAATAAGGCTATGCAGTGCATTGATATTCAAAACCAGCCTATACTTTCTCTTTTCCCTGCACACTCCAATGATATTCATTTACGATCTGGGAAAATAGTAGAACCTATCATTGATGATGTTACCTCTTCTGATTCCGATAAAGAAGAAATAAAAAAGAACGATGTACCTGAAGAGGTACAATCGTCCTCCAACACTATTGTTGAGACAACAAAACCACCATTCCCTGAGCGATTAGCTTTGACTAAAATGCCTGAGCCACCTGCTTTCAATCTTCTAGGGGAATTACAAAATCTCTATGTCAAAATTCCACTATTACAAGCACTAAGAGATGTACCAATTTATGCCAGAACTATGCGAGACATTTTTGTTAAGAAACCCGGTAGGAAAACTAAAGATCTCTTCATAGTTCATGTCATGGGTTATTTATCTGCACTAATGTCGGGTAAATCTCCTCCAATTAAATATGGTGATCCCAACCATCCTACCATTACAGTGAAAATTGGAAAAAAATTAATTCCTCAAGTTCTGGTAGACTTAGGCACTGCGATCAATATTATGACCCTTGAAACTTCACAACTGTTACAACTAAAGAATGAAATCAGAGATACCCCAACCATTCTAGAAATAGCTGACCAAACTACAATCAAACCAGAAGGAGTCATTGAAGACCTAATCATCTCAGTTGAATCTTGGAATTATCCAGTTGACTTTTTGGTATTACAACCTAAAACAAAGTTGGGGGGTCACCCTCTAATTTTGCGTAGGCCTTGGTTAGCCACAATAGATGCCTTTATTAGCTGTAGATATGGTTCAATGACAATTTCCAATGGATATGAGACCAAACAACTTACTCTCTACCCTCACGCTACACCCTTGATTAATAATGACAATTCCTTATAGGTGGACTTTCATGATCAAACTACTCAACCTATCTTGACTATTGGACAGGCCTTAAGCCTTAAAGATGCCACCGAGGATGAAGTAATTACTAATTTTATTTGTGAACCCTCCTCTGTGACTTCAAAAACACATAATCAACTAGCTGCACTTTTGGAGTCAGATACCCAGGAAAACCTTAACTCTGAAGACGTACCTCAAACATCAGCTACCATCTCCTCTAAAAGTATACCAGTGGAAATTGAACCTGGAAAAACACTGAATATAAACCTCAACTTGACAGTTGTTGAAACACAACAATTAATGAAGTTACTTCTTGAACATAAGGAAGTATGCGCATGTGACTATACAGATATGAAGGGAATCTCTCCTGAATTATGTACTCATCGTATCTATATCAAGGAAGATTGTCGACCGATCTACCAATCTCAACGACGAATGAACCCTAATTTAAGAGAAATTCTTAAGGAGGAACTTCAAAAATTGCTTAATGCAGGGTTTATATATCCTATATCGGACAATGAATGTGTTTCCCCATTGGTAATAATTCCTAATAAAAATGGGAAATGGAGAGTGTGTGTAGATTATAGAGCCTTAAATAAATCCACTCAAAAATATCACTTTCCGTTACCATTCATTGATCAGGTGTTAGATAGTTTGTCAGGGAAGAAATTTTTCTCTTTCATAGATGGTTTCAGTGGGTATAACCAGATTAAAATTGCACCCCAAGACCAAGATAAGACCACTTTTACTAGCCCCTGGGGAACTTTTTCTTATAGAGTCCTCCCATTTGGACTATGTAATGCACCAACAACTTTTCAAAGAACATTTATAGGAATCTTTTCTGATATGATTAATGACTCTATGAAAAATTTTATGGATGATTTTACCCCTTATGGTGTCTCTTTTGAAGAAGCACTACAAAACCTTGAGAAAGTATTTAAACAATGTATACAAGCCCACCTCTCCTTAAGCACAGAAAAATATCATATGATGATGAGTGAATGAGTAGTACTTGGACATTTTATTTCATCTCAAGGAATTCAGGTGGATCCATCAAAGATACACGTCATTAAAGACCTTCCTATTCCCAAAACCCAAATAGATGTGAGAAGTTTCTTAAAACATGCTAGATACTATAGAATATTTATCAAAAAAAAATCCAAAATAGCTTCTCCTTTGTTTGTGTTACTTATGAAAAATGTTGAATTCAAGTGGACTAATCTTTGCCAGGAAGCATTTGATACACTCAAACATCAGTTATCTACAACTCCTATTCTAAGAGGACCTGATTGGACACTTCCCTTTCATATATACTTTGATGCTTCAGATACTGCAATAGGAGTTGTCTTGGGACAAGAAGAAAATCATCTCCCTTATGCTATTTACTTCATTAGCAAGAATATGAGTCCTCTTGAACATAACTATACAGTTACCGAAAATGAATTTTTAGCAATTATCTATGCTATTAATAAATTTTGACATTACATCACTGGCTATTCTACTTTTTTCCATACTGATCACTTAGCTATCAAATATTTAATGAACAAAGCTGTCACAAATGCTCGAGTCACTAGATGGTTACTATTATTACAAGAATTTGATATTACAATTGTAGATAGACCAGGAAAAGAAAATGTAGTTGTTGATTTCCTTTCTCGGTTAACACCTGATGATAATACTCCAGTAGATGATTCCTTTCCTGATGAATATCTATTTTCAGTATCTTCTCACTCACCATGGTATGCAAACATCGCTAACTACTTGGTTGCAGGGAAGTTACCACCACACCTATCCCACCAAGAGAAAAGAAGAATCATTCAACAAAGTGCTCGGTATAGCTGAATAAGTGGGTGTCTTTTCCACACAGGACTTGATCAAGAAATCTGAAGATGCATTAGAGAAGATGAGGTTTATGATTTACTAAAAGCTTGTCATGATGGCCCTTATGGAGGGCATTTTGTTGATAAGAGAACAACACATAAAATTCTCAGGATGGGTTATTATTGGCCCTCACTTTTTAAAGATGCAAAGAAATGTGTTCGGGCCTGTGATAGCTGTCAAAGAATGGTTCAACCTAATAATAGAGATGAAATGCCATTAAATCCCCAGGTAGTACTCGAACCATTTGAAAGATGGGCCTCAAACTTTGTAGGACCCATTAACCCTCCATCCAATCAAAAAGTTTATATAGTGGTCTACACAGATTATATGACCAAATGGGTGGAGGCTAAAACACTCCATAGAGCTATTGAAGAAGTTGTTCTAGATTTTTTATTTGAAGATATTTTTATCAGATTTGGAGTACCTAGAGAATTAGTGACAGATGGGGGACCTCCTTTCACTTCTCATGGTTTTAAATCCATCCTTCAAAAATATCATAGTCATCATAGAATGACTACACCATACCACCCCCAAGCCAATGGATAGGTGGAAAGCAAAAATAAAGTAATACAAGCCATTCTCACAAAAACAATGAAGGAAAACATAAAGGATTGGTCTCAAAGGCTCCCTGAAGCATTATGGGCTTACAGAACTACCTAGAGAAATACTACAGGATTCTCCCCCTATGAATTAGTTTATGGAAAAAGTGTTGTCTTTCCATTGGAATTTGAAATCAAAACATTAAGGACTGCTTTAGTTATTAACCTTGATTTGACTGATGCACAAACAGCTAGGTTGCAGCAGCTTAATGAATTGAATGAAAAAAGACTAGATTCCATTCATCAGACAACTATGATTCAACAACAAAGAACAAAATGGCATGGTAAAACCATCAAGCATAAACAATTCCAAAAAGGTAATTGGGCTTTATTGTATGATTCTTGGTTTAAAGAATTTCAAGGGAAACTACGTACAAGATGGCTAGGACCTTATGAATTGGACACTATTTTCCCCAATGGAACAGTAAGGCTCCTCACAATCGATGAATCTAAAACACCGTTATTAGTGAATGGTCATCGGATCCAGCGCCCCATTTCCAAAGAAGATTTTTACGCCACATGTGTGGCAGATTCACATTATCTCTTTTTAGAGGAGCATCATGCCCCTCACTGCAATTAATTTTTTTGAATTTAATTTCTTTAGTATTAGATTAAATTTCTTTTACTAATAATCCCTGTCAAGGAATGCCATGTTACAATTGATTCTTTTGCAGATTCATGATCCAAGAAAAGGCCTACCAAGAAAGGACAATCTTACTACAAGCAAATCCAAGATTTATTTTGTGAAGCATTGCTCCCTCTTTCTTCAATCCATTCAACAACATTTTTCCTCATTTTTCCCATTTTTCCCATTGCTGAAACACCACTCTTCAGCAACATTTTCCCTCATTTTCCCCATTTTTCCCATTGCTGAAACAACACTGTTCAACAACATTTTCTTCATTTTCCCCATTTTTCCCATTGCTGAAACACCACTCTTCGGCAACATTTTCCTCATTTTTCTCATTGGTGAAACACCACTCTTCAACAACACTTTCCTCATTTTCCCCATTTTTCCCATTGCTCAAACACCACTCTTCAACAACATTTTCCTCATTTTTCCCATTTTTTCCATTGCTGAAACACCACTGTTCAACAACATTTTGCCCTTTTTCCCATTGCTGAAACACCACTCTTCAACAACACTTTCCTCATTTTCCCATTTCTCAAACACCACTCTTCAACGACATTTTCCTCATTTTTCCCATTTTTCCCATTGCTGAAACACCACTGTTCAACAACATTTCACCCTTTTTCCCATTGCTGAAACACCACTCTTCAACAACATTTTCCTCATTTTTCCCATCTTCCCATTGCTGAAACACCACTCTTCAACAACATTTTCCTCATTTTTCCCATCTTTCCCATTGCTAAAACACCACTGATCAACAACATTTTTCCTCATTTTTCCCTGCTGCTGAAACACCATTTCTTCAGTAGTATTTTCCATTGTTAAAACATCACTCTTCAGCAAACATTTTTCCATTCTTTTCATGTTGTTGAAACACCACTTTTTCAGGATTTCCTGTCAATAAAAACATCTGCTTCAGCTCTTTCTCTCTCACTTCTCCTATTTTCATACTACATTCTGTCCTTTCACGACCTTGTCTCATGATTAAACAAACCCTTGATACAATTTCTCTAATAAATCCAAAGTCTCTCCCATGGTTACTGTAGATCTATTATGGACAGGCACTATATTTTTCGTAGTACAAATCAAAGGTAAAGATGAGGTATGTAAACTTTATATGTAAATACAATTGAACTATGGCTAATGAGAAGATCCCGATTCATTACTATCATTCACTTAAAGTCACTATTTTAGCCATAGTTGGTGGGGGGAAATATCAAAATTTTATGCCATCACTTCACACGAACCGACTATCGTCACTTCTTTTTACCCAGCATTTCTTTTTTTTTCACCATCATTTGCATGCCTTCATCCGCAAAATTTACTCTATTTGGGTGTGGTTACTTGACTCTCTGACTATTCATTTTACTGAGATAAATAGCTATGGGAGGTCCTGTTATGTGATACGAACCCGCCACAACAACCCTGCTAGAATTGTATCCATAATTCTACCAAATCTTTCAGCAAGTAGGTTGGCTGGGTTATTTTCAGAGGCTCCGAGGATTTGATCAACAACAGGTTCTTCAATTTACTGGAAATCTTCAACAAGACCATTCTATTGTTCAAGGGGTTCGGATTCTAGTCACAGAGGATGATATTGCACAAGTCTCGGGTCTTCCCGTCACTGGCATTCGTTGGTTCAGCCGTAAACACATTATCCTTAATGCCCAGCAAAATTTTCTATTGCCATGAGAATAAGTTGATCCTAAAGGCCAGGTTGTTCAACTTAGCTCGTTGCCGCCTCCTTGGCCGAAGGTTACAGAGTTTGTCAAGCACTATCTCACCTGTGAAGGTCGATACCAAGTAGTTTACCAATACAATTTTGTCTTGTTATCTCATTTACAACATGTTAGATTGGTGAATATTCCCTACTATCTGCTCGGATGTCTTAGAAATATGTCGCATTATTGTAAAAAGGATAAAAATACCGCCCTTTCCCTCACCCATCACCATCTCGTTCAACTAATCATCCAAAAGGGTTTTGCCCAACAAAACCCTCCCTTAAACAATCCACCCATAAACCCTCAGGAAGCTGTTGAGAATCCTGAAAATCCTCACAAAGAGCAATCACAAAAACTTCCTCACCCTCCAGAAATACCTATTAATTTGCCTACAGATCCAATTGATCCAATTAGCCTTCCTACCATACCAAGTCCACCCCACAACTTACCAGAATCATCTACTGCTAATGTTCATATCCTTAGCAATGATTCTGAAGCAGATAAACCTGATAACCCTCCCTACCCCATCACTGAGGAAAAACCCACACGCAAAAGAAAGAAGCAAATTCCTACTTTTCCTTTGTTTTTACCAAAAAAACGAATGAGGGTGTCAACAAGAGCAGCCACTACTGCCACTTCCCTAAACCCCCAACCCATTTTGTTAAAAACCCATACACCTCTACCCTCCCAATCGTCATAATTTTTACATGTTCAACCCACGGGCACTGAAACACAAGAACCATAAGCCCAAGATGCTGCGACATTGTTTTCTTTACATCAAGTAGCTGAAACACAAGAACTAGTTACTCATTCAGTAGTTGAAACACAAGAACCAGCTATAGTTGTTACACAAGAACTAGCTACAACTGAAACACAAGAACCAACTACCGACTTCTTTCCTAAAATACAAGAATTAGATGTCCGGGATGCTGCAATAGTAGTTGTTACACAAGAACCAACTACTCACTCAGTAGTTGAAACACAAGAACGAGTTATAGTTGTTACACAAGAACCAGCTATAGCTGAAACACAAGAACCAACTACTGACTTTATTCCTGAAATTCAAGAATCACATGCCCAAGGTGTGGCAACACTATTTTCCTTACATGAAGTGGCTAAAACACAAGACTAAACTGCTAATTTTGTAGCTGCTCCACAAGAACCAGCGACCGAGGTTGTGACCACTACACAAAAACCAATCACCCCTCTTGATACACCGATAAAAGATCAACAACCATAACCAACAATGGCTTCTCTTTTACAAGAGAACGAGTTTCTAAGATCAAAACTGGAAGCTTACAAACAAGAGATGGTAATGGAAAATGAATCTTATGATAGGGAACTTAATTTGTATACCTTAGCTCGCGTAGTGGCCATGGAAGAGAAAAACACAAAACATGATCAGTGTAGAGAGTATATGTGCAGCCAATGTGGGGATATTTATTATCAAGCAGGCTACAAAGTGGTTCAAATTCCAATGCCTGGAGCTTCCCCTGCACCTATGACTTTTGCAGTTAAAGAAGAACAACACCCTACTGTTACACAAGAACTAGTAAGAGCTTCCAAAATTCAAAAAAATGAACCCTGGCCTACAACAACTGCTACATTTGAAGCCCCTGTTTTATTAGTAAAGTTGTACAAACACTGCCTATTGATGAATCTGCCCCTCCTAGCAAGATCAATACCCCTACTCTTGTGGAACAAGCCACTCAGACCCTACCTCAACCTACCACTTGCGATGTTGAAACACAAACTCAACCATGGAATGAGCAGGCAATAATGGACAAATGGAAAAAGGAGTCTTCTATTACACAGGACAAAAGTCTACAGGAGCACAGACTACTTTGGCTGAACCACATCTATTCAAACTGGGAAGCTTTGGAGAAAATACGCCAAGAATCTCGTGCCCATAAGAAGCATAATGAAGAGTTAAAAGGAAAATTGCTCTTGATGTTTGATTTGGTACAAAAATTGTTGGCTTCTAGGAAACCATCCTCAAATTACTCTCTTTTCCTTATAGAACGACTTACACTTTTTCAGATTAAATCAATCAAAGAAGGAAGACCCTATGCAGTGCTCAAACTAGAAGATTTTGTTAAAACATTTGCAGAAGCTTCTACTATTGATCAACATCTATTATGTGAGGTATATCTTCATAATGAAGCTATTCCTGAGAACAGACAGCTTAATCTCAACCCTCTTGTTGGTGATATCCAGATTCGGGAACTCATCTCCTTCCTTACCAACCAGATTATGTGGCAGAATGATTTTCTAGCTGCCAAGCATAATGAAGATAATTGTCTCCTCTAGATACGGCCAAAATCATAGAACGCTGCCACCTTTGTTGTAGAATATTACAATTTTTTTAAGAAACCAGGGATGACTCAATACATAAGGCAACTACAAGAAACAATACTTCAGGATTGCCAACAGTTTATTAAATCAATAGAGACTGTTTCCCTAGAAGCAAATAACATGTTTTGACAATAATCTTCTGAGAAAAGGCAGGAGCACAATCCCTTTAGTCCTACCAATCTTGAGACAACAATCTCCCGACTACCGAGTTACATCAAATGTCTCCAACAATGTGCTAAAAATTGGATAGGTTATCAGTTCCATTTTCCCATTCTGTGGATACCAACGGAGAAGTATCAAGTTCATCATAAGTTGCCCAAGAAGGTTGAAGTAGCAGCCTGGCAAAGGCTACAAAGTGTTCAAGGATTCAGAGCTCCAATAGACAATACTTTCCACAGCTACTGATTAAGTAATTTGCACGCTCAAAGTCGGTATCCGTCTTCTGATTCAGATTGAAGTTGCCTGAGGACATGCAACCTTTTTAGATGGGGGGGATGTTAGGACCCTATAATGTACCTTTTTACTCATACTTTTTGCTATCATTACATCGTTGTCCCACTCATATTTAGGCCTACATTATCACCTTAACCTATTTTTCCAAAGGTATATAACGTTTATTCTCTTTTCTATATGTTTAATTTGTTTTACATGTAATTTTACATTACTCTCATACTTAGCCATTAATCAGAAATATATAGTTGTTGAAACAGTTCGAACTATAGTTAATATATTGTTGTTGCTTGAAGACCATGCTGCTGAAACAGTCACAGTACGCAAATCCCGTTGCTAAAATAGTCCGTGATTTGCGATGATGAAACAACATTTCACATACAGCAGTAACAAGAAGGACTTGTTACACTGGCCACAACAACCGTACGTTAAGCCAACACCATTACAACCATCGTCGTTGCTTGAGACCACATTGTTGAAATAGTCAAACAGGACACAAATCCCGTTGCTAAAACAATCTATGATTTCCGATGCTGAAACAGTATTTTACAAACAACAGTAACAAGAAAAGATAAATAAAGAAGCTATTACATCGGTCACAACAACTGTACCTCAAGCCAACACCATTCCAACTACTGTAACAACATTTTTGTATGGGAGATCAGAATATCCTATTCTAGCATAGAAGATTAGATCAGACTAAGAATAGGATTTGTATGCACACATGTAATTTTATGCTTAATTGTATTAATAGGATTCTCCTCTTTAAATAGTGGAGAAATCAACATTAGATGGAGATTACGAAAGGTTTAGATAGAGAAGAATTACTGAGAAGGAGCGTGTTTACTTTGGATATTGTAACTTGACACATTTGATAGATGAATAAAAGATCATTCTGAGCATTTCTTCTTAGTTCCTTTCATTTCTGGGGAATCTTGTGAGAAGGAGAGGGCCCACCTTCTTCACAAGATTCACCCATTAGTTCTGTAGTGTGTTAGTATTGTTTTTATTCATACACTGTTAAAACTCTGTTTGGTTGAAACTCTGTTTTGCTGAAACTTTGTTTCCACTAATTGTTACATTGTTTTCATACAATTCATTCCTAGGTAATTATTAGTCATTTTGATTGGTAATTATGTTTGCAGAATGAGTTTCTGAAAGTGTGATAATCAGAGACAGGTGTTGAAGATTCCTACTTTGGGGAATAGGGTCATGTTCTCTGTTACATAATAATTAGCCTTCAGTACTTGTTAATCATTTTGATTGGTAATTTTGTTTGCAGAATGAGTTTATGAAAGTGTGATAATCAGAGACAAGTGCTGAAGATTCCTGCTTTGGGGAATAGGGTCTTGTTCTCTGTCACAGAATAGTTAGTCTTCTTTATAGTGTGCTGAAAGGTTCCTTTTTCCTAGGTTGTTGTTTCTTAATGTAATCCAAGATTCTTCTGATAATCATTTTCCTTTGAATCTTAAATTCTGCAATAGATAGATTGCTTTTACTATAATTTAAAGTAGAACTTCAATCTGTTCAAAGCAAGGTGTGATTATTGTACTTTTACTACAACTTTAGATTGCTTTTGAGATTGAGCATATACAATGTGTGATTTCCTTTGAAATAAATAGACTTCCTTGGGTTGACAATTTATGTAACACTTGATTGTTTAATTAATAAGCAATTATAGTGACCAGCACCAACCTGTGAATTTTTCAAGAAATGGCATCCTTCCCGATCTAGCATATTTTTCTTGACATAATTGGAACTCCTCGGTTTCCCTATAAATTTGGAAGACTAGTTTGTGTCTACTAATGACCATCATTATAAGTTGTGAGAAAATGATCGAGTTGTAGCACAAGGGTTTAGTCAATTGATGAGGGTAAGGGTTTGGTACCAGCAAGGAGTAGGCTTGGGACTGGAAAAAGCTCACGACAAGGGGGAATATGGTGATGGTGTTGATAATGTTAATGGTAAGTTTAAGTAAGGATGTTGTAAGGAAAAATTATGACCAGGTGAGGCTTATTTGGATGGCTTCACCACCCAGGTAAGCCATTTAATTTCTACCCATTACTGTAATGATGAGGACAAGACGTTGGGTGTTCAAGGCATCATTTTGGGATAGGTGATTGGACTTTCAGGTGGTGAATTTGATGTCGTATCATGGTTCATGATATAAGATAGGTTCGTGAATTACTTAAGGATGAAATAAATACGTGGCTTATCATTACTAGACATGCTTCATATTTTGGTGTGATGTTGCCCTTAACCATGTTCGAGCGCTATGAGAGGATTGATTAGGTTTGGGTGTATGAGTATGAGGGATAGGTGCATGGTTTTAATACTAAGGTCATAAGATCTAGTATATATTTTCATACTTATTGTAGTTTTATGAGCATAGGAAAATAAATACCATGTTACCTTTTCTTTTACCTTTGTATGATCAATTCCCATAGTATGTGAGACTACCTGTAAATTGTCATAATTCATCCTTTTAGACTGAAGTTTCTTGAAAACTTGGTACGGGAATGTCCTATACTTCTTTTATTTTGTGCTTATCTTCTTTTGTATTTGGTTCTGCAGAGTGATCATGTGAGTCTGAAAAAGAGTTCTGAAGGGGCTCTTTGACCTTCCCCCATGTCGAAGATGTTGTATATCTATATGCAAGAAGATTCAACAGTTTATATCATAATGGAGAAAATATGATAAGAGAAAAAAGAAACCAATCAAATTCCAAAAGTACATTTATCACCTAACATATGATCTAATACCTAAAAAGTGAAATTGCCCTTCTTTTGATGGATTTTTGACAAAGGTAGCATTGAACAGTGAAACAAGGAATATTTATATGTTTGCCAGAAGAATAGATCCCACCTAACTTGCTTCAAAGATTTACTATCATTGGATGTTATAGATAAATTTCACAGTATAAGTAGATTATACTCCCTAGTTAGGGCTCCACTCTTAAGAAGTTTCCTTCTTAGATAGTGTAGGCTTTAGATGCCAGACCGGTAAGTTGACTTAGGGTGATTCTCAAATGAAAATTTGATTGGAGTAATTATGTTGCTGATTAATTTGGAGTTTGTATCTCATGAAAGACAATAATGACCTTTACTCTTTTGTTTTAGATGAAAAAAAGTGAATTTTTCAATCAGACAAGTATAGATGAGACATTTTTCAACCAGAACCCACTGACAGCAAGCCTTTTCAGTACTCCGATGGGGTAGTTGTGATAATTAGTGAGATGTTCCTTCCCTAGGAAGAATGCCCCATTACCAATAGGCTTGTTCAGTACCCTGATGGGTTTGCCTAGTCATAGCATAGACCGGTACCCGCTGCCAGTAGACCTGTTCAGTATCCCGGTGGGTTAGTCTCTTAAACCCTTTTTCCATCAGAGGCTTCTTGTCCATAGTCACCTATTTTGGTTTTTATTAAAGAGTTCTTTGCATGGTGATAGGGGAGGATCGTATGAAAACCTTTTTACAGACTGGGATGGTATTGGGTTGGAAGGCATATACTCTTCTTTTGAATGTCTTTTAAAGATTTGTCTGAAGGAAAAATAAACTTTTTATGCACATTATTTCTTTAGAGTGATCCAAATGTATAATTTTGTCTGAATTTGTCCATAAGAGAATGACCTAAAGTTTCCTTAGGGTACTGGTACATCCTCTTCCATAAAATTTTTGGTAGTGTGCCCATGGTAGAGAGTGTTCATATACTCATATGTTACTCTTTAATAAGATAATCCAATGAATACTATTCAAGTCTAGTTAGGGTGAGATAGTTACTTATAGGCTAATATATTTTTTTCCTTTAAATCATGATGAAATACTGGGTAAAGGCAACTTCTATTCTTTGAAGTGGACTATGGTTCTTTGTGCAATCATAGGTAAAGATTGTGTCCCTCTTTTTATTTTGTTTTTAAGCAACAAAACCAAAAAAAATTAAAATACTTCTTAGCAACAGAACTAAAAGAAATTAAAAATACTTCCCTTTAGTTGTCAATAGAACCAAAAGAAATTAAAAATACTTCCCTTTAGTTGTCAACATAACCAAAAGAAATTATTGCTTCACAAGGGCTTCCATTTGATACTGCATTCGGTTTCTTGGTTCTAGCTTAAGTGGTTGTTTGCATGGCTTTGTACTTCAGATTAATTGACATAATATTTTGAAGTATGCATAGTATGCTTTGTCAATTAGGTAATAGGTCTTGATAGTACTGTAGAAGGACAGACTGTTGGTACCAGACTGGTACCGAACTGTTGGTACTAGAGAAGAATAGGATTTCTGGTACCGAAGAAAAACATAATATTGTTGATGCCTACAAATTGATGTTTAGCAAGTTCGTGAAGGATCAAATAAATTATAGAATTTTATTTACAAAAGAAGAAAAGAAATTGCGAAAGTAAAACAAAAGGGGGTGAGAATCTCTTGTTACCTTCAGCTTATTAACAAAATTTGATCCACACCTTTGTAAAAAAAATTTATATAAAAAAATCAATCAATGTGGAACAGTAGGAGGGTCTCCTTCCTTACTGATCATCTGCATATCTGAATTCTATAGTATACGAGTCAAGAATTCTTCTTTTGAAAGGGGTTTGTTGTAAACTCACAACCGGTGACCATTCACAAGTAGTGGTGTCTATTATTCATCAATTCTCTTTATCCTGATTGAACCATTATCGTAGATAGTGTCAATTTAGTAAGGTCCCATCCAATGGGTAGTTAACTTACCTTTGAAGTTCTTGAATCTGTTGTCATACAATAGGGCCCAATCTCCTTGTTGAAATTTTTTCTTTTTGAGATACTTTTCATGCCATTTTGTTCTCTATTCTTGAATGAGGGTAGTCATCGTGCCACATGTAATTTGCACTTAGTTGAATTACTTTCTGTTTTTCTCTAGGAGACAATTTCTGAGGCATCTTCCCTATGAAAAGATAGTTAGCGACATCTGCATACCACAGAGTGAATATAGAAATAGAAAATAAATTTTCATCAGGAAAATTATCTACTAGTAGTGCATTATCTCCCTGATGAAACATTCTAGATAAGAAATCAGCCACAAGATTATCTTTACCAGGTCTATCAGTAATATTCATATTAAACTCTTGTAATAATAAGAGCCATTGTGTAACTCTAGGATTTGTTACAGGTTTTTTCATTAAACGTTTTATGGATGAATGATCAGTGTGTACAAAAGCTTGATATCCTGTAATATAGTGTCTAAATTTATTAATAACATGGACTACAACTAGCAATTCTTTTTCTGTAACCGTATAATTAACTTCAGTTGGGGACAATTTTTTACTGATGAAGTAAATAGCATAGGGCATTTGATTTTCTCTTTGTCCAAGGACTGCCCCAAGGGCTATGTCTGAGGCATCGATACAGATATGAAAAGGAAGGGACCAATTTGGTCCTCTTAATACAAGGGTAGTTGACAATTTCTGTTTTAGAATTTCGAAAGATATTTGGCATTCATCATCCCACTTAAATTCAGCTTCTTTAGATAATAATTTGAATAAAGGGGTAGCTAGGCTTGTAAAATTTGGAATGAATCTTCTATAGTAGCCAACATGTCCTAAAAATCTGCGGACTTCCTTTTGTGAGTAAGGTATTCTGATTTGATTGATGATATAAATATTTTCCCGATCAACTCTCATCCCAGAACTAGAAATGTGATGTCCCAAAGCAATACCTTCAGTGAGCATCATTTTTAATTTTTCATTACTTAAGGAAAGATTATTTTCCTTACACCTAATCAAGATTTTTTCTAGACTGGTCAATGCTTCCTGGAAGTCTTGTCCATGGACTGTAAATTCATCCATGTAGACTTCCACACAATCATTGGTCAAGTCAGAGAAAATGGCTAGGAAAACTCTTTGAAAAGTGGTCGGGGCATTGCAAAGTCCAAAAGGGAGCACCCTATAAGCATATGTGCCCCAAGGGCAGGTGAAAGTGGTCTTCTCCTAGTCTTCAGGTGCTATTTGTATCTGGTTGTAACCACTAAACCCATCCAAGAACGAAAAATACTTCTTTCTGGACAGGGTATCCAACACTTGATCAATAAATGGTAAGGGAAAGTAATCCCTATGGGTGGCTTTGTTTAAATCCTTGGAGTCTAAACATACCCTCCACTTACCATTTTTCTTGGGAACTATGACAAGTGGAGATACCCATTGACTATCTGAAATGGGGTATATGAGATTGGCTCCAAGGAGTTTTTACAATTCCTCTTTTACAATATCTTTAAGGGATAGATTCATCCTTTACTGAGGCTATCTAACTAGTCTGATTTGGTCAATAGTGTAGATATGATGTGTGCATGTGTCAAGGTGAATGCCTTTCATGTTTGCATAATCCCATGCAAAGGCATCAAATTTTCTTTGGAGCATTTCAATCACTTGTGTATTTTGTTCTGGTTCCAAACTAGAGTTGATATACAAAGGTTTTCCCGGGCTAATCTCAACAAGTTTAGTAGATTATTCCTTATCTTAGGAGGCTGGTGATAAAGTATATAATTAAGTGATATTAGGGTGCCAATTTTGTTGAAATTTGGAACTAAAAATATGTGACAATTCTGCAAAAGACCTTGGGTATTCAATGCAATTTGTGTCAGCCAAAAATAAGCTTAAGACTTGTTCATCTGATTTTTCTTGTATTCCTTTTACTTGTTCAAGTGTTAACAGAGGTCTAATGAAATATTCCTCTCCATAAGGGTTTTCTAACCAAATAGGTATTTCCTGTGTTGGTTGGGCAGGAGGGAAGAGGACAAGTTTTTGGCTATGTGTGCCATTGGATATAGTCATCTCACCAGACCGACAGCTGATAAAGGCATATGTTGTGGCTAGCTAAGGGCGACCAAGAACCACAGGGTGTCCTGGTTTGGAGGACGATTTATAATAGGTGACTAAAAAGTCTACTGGATATTCCCAGGAAGCTAGAGTGATTGTGACATCATCTAAACTTCCTATAGGGCTAATGAATGACTTATATGCCAACTCGATCATGGTTTGGGTTGGTATTAACTGGTTGATTTGGAGATTTTTCATAGTGTCAAAAGGCATTACATTAATAGTTGCACCCAAATCAATGAGTGTGTTTGGTAGAGAAATGCCATTAATTTCGACAGTGACTACTGGATTTCCAGGGTTATTATATTTGTATGGAATTTCAAAAATAAATTCAGATAATTGTCCCACTACCTAAACAAGGGGAGGTTCCTTCTTCTTCCTTATTGGTTTCTTAATGCAAAGATCCATTATGATTTTATCATATATAGGGTTATCCTTAATGGCTTGCAACAGAGGTATTTTTATGCACACATTTCGTAATTCATCTTCTATATCTCTGTGGAAGGGTGGGTCGGGTTTCTTCACTAATAGTCTTTCGGGGTAAGGTAGGAGATTAATTTGTTGGGGTACTCGTACAGACTAAGAAGTGATTGGGATAGGAGGAGAGGCCTCTTCTTATGCAGGGGTGGTTTGAGTGTTTTCTTACTCAGAATGATTATCATTTTCTTTCTGAATTACTACTGCATGATCTGATTGGTTTACAACTTTCCTCGATCGTAGTTGAATTTCATAGGTGGGAAAGGTTTGAACTTCTGTATTCTGCACAGGGTGGGTGGGTCAATTATTAGGGTTAGGGAATGGCTGGGTAGGGATTGTTGTTGGTCTCAGAGGATTGTGGGCATCTTGGTTTTGTGGTTGTTGATTGGCATTTATAGATACTTGCTGCTGCAGATTAGGGTTCAAGGGGGTTGTAAATTTCTGTTGTATAGGAGGTGGGAGTAAAGCTTGCATCTGTGGTGGGTTGAATCCAGGTAGTAATTGGGAAATGTTTGTAGGGTACTGTGGATATGTAGGGTAAGAGAGATTTCCATACATAGGTCCCCTCCAACCTTGTTGCCAAAGTTGAGTTTGTTGAGGTGTCCATTGTGGATAGGTCACTAGGGAAGGACCCCATTGTTGTTGTTGATATTGTGTATTAGGATCATAAAATGTATTGGGGTTTTGGGCTCTCCAAGGTCTTCTAGAAGGGTATGGTTGTTCTTGTGAGACTCCTCCTCCCCTATACATGGCTTTTAGTTCAAGCAAGTTTGGACACTCAGGTGTGGGGTGTTCTAGTGTACATAGACCACAGATTTCTATGACATTTAATGGGAATTCTTTCTCATCGTGCTTCCTTCGACATCTATGACAAAATATTGCTAAAGAAGCCTCTTCTTCTTGTTTATTTTTCAGTTTCAGAGTATCTAACCGGTTACTTATTGTGCTCAAGATGTTTGTTTTAAAGTTCTCCAATAAGTTTCCTAACTCAGTTCTGGTGACAGTCCCTGATATTTGTTTTGTATTTCTGCTAAAAGGATCTCTTGGTCCTTTTCCTATTTTAGCTTGTCCTGTTGAGTACCTCCTACAATAATTTGCAATTTCTGAAAAAGGATTTTGGTGTACATCTCTTGAACTTAACAAGTTTAAACCTTTTATGCAATCATCTCTGAGACCTTTCAAGAATACAATTCTTACTACAACTAGGTATGTGGTGAATAGTTTTGACTTTTGATAGTTGTATAAGAACCTTTCTAAGTAGTCTTCAGGGCTTTCATCTTCTATTTGTTGCATTTCAAAAATGTCATTTTTAACATTATCCTTACAATAGTCTTGGTATTATCATAAAAATATGTCTTTCATTTGATCCCAAGAGAGGATTGTATTTTCTCCTAAGCTCATGAACCATCTTAAAGCTAAATATTTCATTGTAGCAGGAAAGAGATTAAGTTTTTGGGCATTGTCTGAGTAGTTATAGCTTCTACATAATATGTCAAACTCGAATAAAAATAAATCTAGATCTTCAGTTGACATACCTCTGAAAGTGGGTAACGATGATAATGGGATATTCTTCCTGCTGATTTTTATGAAAATATCCAAGATTGGAAACCCAAAAGTCTCAGTCTTTGTGGCTGCATTTACTTCTTCTTCTGCCATTCTATTGATGGATGGTTAAGAAAATGGATTTCCTGTGTCTCCTAAATGTTCAACAGACTCATGTTTTGCTTGTCCCAATACTGATTATTCCGTTTTAGGTTCTCCTTCTGGAGCCTCGCTAGCTCCCCTTGAATTTTCTGTTGGTGGAATGTTTCCTGCACCGGTGTTAGTTGGATTAGTGGGGGGGTTGTTTTTGAATATTTGGAGCTTACAAATCTACCTTTGTTATCTCTATATCTATGCATAAAATGGAAATTTGATTCTTTAACTGAATTGAAATCCTAATTCTATCTAGAAGGTAAGAAGGAAACTTGGCTTCGGAGAACCCCACTCTAGTGGCCGCATGGCTCTTCACTCACGTCTTAAATGTTTTATCCTCCTCCCTCAAGCAACCTTAACAAAAAAAAAAATACAAATAATCTAAGTTAAAAACCACTTCCTACCATTTGCAGCTCCCCGGAAACGGCGCCAAAATATTGTACTGCTTATATGTTTAGTATAATGCAGTCATTAGTTATCAATCTAGGATTCGTAATCAACAGAGTTACAAGACACCAGTAAGAAAGGTAATTTCTAATGTCACGAGTATAGAACTAGATAGATTATGCATGTTGGAAACAAATCAAAATAGCAAATTGCAATGCACTTTGGTTGTCTTTCACAGAGAGGCTATCTACTCCATTATGGCACATGAAAGTATGAGATAGATTTGATTTGATAGATCAACTCTGTTGTCTGACCCATAAAACTAACTATGCAATCCACACTTCTGAAAGGGAAATCACACATCAATCATCAAGACATAGCACGGGTAGTTCAATCGTCAATATATTGAGTATGTTGTGGTTCACAATGTGTTGCTGTGGACTTCATGAGTTCTCCTTCAAATATGTCTGAACACTGCTGCCAACATTCATGTCTAAAAACCAAATTCATAAAAACAAAGCATATGCAAAAATAGAGCAAGTAAATATCTCTAAGAAATTATATAATGGAAATCCTAGTCTAAGCTGTATTGCTACCATCGAATAGAGTTAAAGCTTCAGCTAATTTAACATTTACTCTACTGAAAACAAATGTTAATGATAATCTACGAAGATGCTGACCTTTGTTGGATGGTGGGCCCTTGCCGCTTCAATAGGTCAGCTACTAAAGTCTACAGTAAGCTTTTATTCAACCCACACATTATTCTCACTCAAGTCTCAAAACATAACATCAAACTTTTGTTAACAACTCAACTCATATTCAATCATAGACAATCAAGACATGGAGATAAATGGCGTTCTTCTATTAGTCTTCACTCAGAATATGTTCTGCAATATCACATGCTATTTCACATGTTGGTAATATGCTAACTCTCTTCTTTCCACCATCCTTTCCATGGCTATTTAACGATATTAGTCATGAAACACAAGGAGGTGACATGATTTGCAAATCAGTCAAATGTTTAAATTTAATTATTCGGTTACATCTTTTAGCTTCAGCCTCATGACACGAAGTGCATGAGGATGAGGCAATCAACAAACTATTTTAGCATAGCCTTGCTATAGAAAATAAACATCCACTAATTGTCTTGGGAGATCTGGAGCTAAACTTGGTGCATTCGGCTCTCTATATTGGTACTGGATCATGATAGGTAGATGGTTCTAGATCACAACAGTGCGCAAATGGTGGTACTGGATCACGACAGTCCATGGCCGTTGGTACCGGATCGCAACAGATGAGATTTTAGTAACAGATGCATTTGGTACTGGATTCTGACAGTGGTAGTCTTAGTGCGCAAGTACCAAATAGCCAAGCTGGTATAGGAAGGCTAGATTTATCTAGAGGTCAAAGATTATACATGGAAAATTGAAGCATTAGTACATGAAATATTTAATTCCCTAACTCAATAAACCACAAAATGCATGAATTAACCATACTTTACCTTATGACCTTATCACTGGCTAATGGTAGCATTCTTGTCATTCACCCAAGCTTAGGTAGGCGAAAAAGGTATAGATGAAGAGTATAATAGGGTAATGGGGATGTCAATTTCGGGTCTCAATAGTACCCATTGTAAACATACATTCATGTTAATGAAAGAGTTTTTTTTCTTGCGTATGATTTTGTGTGTGTTTCCATGTGTTTTATGAATCTATCTATGTGTGGTTACGAATATATGTTGTATATGCATGTGTTAGGTATCATCTGCAGGGATACGGATAGAATTCTCTATTTGTGAGTTTATTTGATTGTTTCTGGGTTCTTTAGGCTAAGTACAAGGAGTTCATGAAAAAAGTATTTGAAACTATGTAGCTAGCACAAGGAGTGCGCATATGAACTCTTTCGAGTAAGAGAAGAATTTTCCAAGAGAGAACACTAGAGAAATCACATACTCAGAGTGGAGCCTCAAGGTTATTGAACACCTTGGGAGGGAAAGTCTATGCAGGAGAAATCACAACTAGAGTTATTGAATACTCTGAAGGCTCTTCCAGAAGGGAATTGAGCAGGTGCAAGTGTGCACAGGTGAGATATATTTCGAGTTCATGGAATATAAGTGTCAGGGAAGACACTCATAGAGTTGTTGAACACTCTGTAATCTCAACAAGGAGGTCTTGAGCAAACGTTTCCAAGAGGGAACAAATATCCCTTCAAGGAACAAAGGGATAGAGAACTCTAAGGTTCGAACAATTGAAGCTCATGTGAGCTAGATTTGTTGAACACTATGGGGAAAGAATCTTTGGAAGGGGTGCATCGAGTGGATGCAAGGAGTGCATTAGTGAACCTGAAAGAGCTCAGGATTTAGGTGAAGTTGTGTAAGAAATGAACAAGGCTAACACCCTGCTAAAATATTGGTAAAGGCTCTGTAGTATGAGAGAAGATGGTGCTAGGAGAGAACAAGATTTCCTTTGAAGGAGAGAACAAGGGAAGAGACCCTTAAAAATTTGAGTTAATTCAAAGCTCAACAGGGACAACACCTTTATGCTCAAATCCTTAACAAAGAGGATCAGAAGTTCGAGAGACTTTTAGATTTGAAACACAGACAAGATAAGAAGGAAAATAAATATGAGACCTAAGCATCCAGGCTCACAGAAGAAGGATCCACGGTCGTAACCTTTGGATACTTGCAAATTTTCCCAATTCGGGAGAATTTCTAAGCATAGAAAGAGGAGAGACAAAAGTCATCATATCATTTGCAGGAGGACAGATCTGGACCATCAAAGTCATCGTCTAGACACCCCAAATGAGCGTGCAGAGGAGGAGATAGATCATAGCCATTGGATCTGAGCATGAATGATTGACATCTGTTAGATTCGAGTGAGTGAACGAGCCTTAAATCCTTGAAATTGCAAAGGAGAGAGAACTTGCATAGTATCGAAGTCCCAAAATGGATTGGGACCATCCATCATCAAGAGAGGCGTGGAAGTGGATTTGAAAATCTGGGAGATACAGGTCCAGAGGAGTTCAGTATGGAGTAGGGGAAATATTCACGAAGTCGTGAAACATGAAGTATAGCTGGACCATCAGATCTAAGGAGACACATGGTAGAGATTTGTAATTTTGGGGGAAAAGTGTTTTGGGATGAGGTTAGGGTGGAGGTTGTAATATTTTCGAATCTCGAAGTTGCAAAGGAGTTGGCTCGAGGTTATATCCCGTGGTAACATAAGAGAAAAGCTCTAGCACGGGGATAGCACTCACAAGGTTGGTGTTTCCAATTGTTGAAGAGAAGCGTCGCGGGTAACCTATACCTATAGGTAACATCAGAGGAACCTGTGTGTAGTAATTGTTTAGGGTCTGTTGAAGGCCCAAAGAGCTAATTTGGCTCAATAATTTGAAGATCCAATATTGGGAGGTCACGCAACCCCTAGGAGGATAGAAAGGGCTGCACCAGCTGCCCAATATATGTTCTCCCCAAATCCCCACTGGTAGAAGGAAAACCAAACTCCCCAAGTTTGCATAGTATGACCTTCCTACATAAATCCTCCAACAATATGTCCCTCTTCTCAAATAATAGTTGAAATGGATCCGATCTGAATAGAATGGTGAGGGTGGAATGTTTGACCACCTAGGACAAGATTGGATTAGGAAAAGACAAATATTTCATCTCCTTGTTGATCTCTAGGGTTTATTCACTCAAAACCCTCAAAATTCTCAAGTTGTAGAGCTCAAAGATGCAAGTGAAAAATTATCAAGAAAGAATGGGTGAGTTTCCCTCATTCCCTTTTGTCCCATCTTCTAATTCTCACTTAAATTATTATTTAGACTTTTTAAGGTTCTTTTCTTGAATTAATTCATATAGCCACTTTATATTTTTCTCCTTAATCCTTGTCACCCATTTAAATTAACCTTAATTATTTAGTGACCCCCTTTTCACCCTCTTAGTCCTCTTTTTACCAATGAGACTATATCCTAGGGGGAGAAACTAGGATACTAAGTTCCCCATGGTCAATGTAGTTTATATTATGGTAGTTGTGGTAGGTATTAACTGCTACGTTTAACCTTCATGAGACTAGAATATTTTGGGAAGCAAGAGAAACCCTAAAACATTGGATACTAACCATAGAAGACAAGTCAACTCAAGAGATTAATTAATCTTGAGTTATTAGCCTCCAGGAAGATAAGTCAGCCCAGTTAGGTGAGTTGGAGCGGTATAAATAGAGGGAACTAGAGCTCATTTTGGTCTCACTCACTCACAACTATATAAGGACTAGAGGTGTGCATGACTGGTGGAGAACTGCAACTGTTGCAATAGTGACTTAGTCTTGGGTTATGGTTTGGAATTTCTACTTGGTATTAGGCTATTATTGTTTGGTACAATAGCCTTGGAGAGAGGTACGCTACCATGGTTGGCTTCTAGAATCATTATGTCTGTCAAGGTTAAAGGTGCTTGGGGGTGGCCTTTGTGCATATGGTTGAGTGACAATATTTCTATATTTTCTACAATGAAAATGAGAAAATATCTTATATTCTAATAGGTTATGGGACCACACCTCCTTCAGCTAGTATAAACCACTTGAAGGAAGATAATTCATATGTTATAAATCTCATTGAATAACTCTTGCTAGGGTTTCTATCAGGTATACTTACTAAAGCACTACCACTAGGGGTTCTAGCAGGTGCAGTTGCAAAACCCTACACCTTTTTACCAACATATTACGATGGAACATTTTTACCAAGGAAAGGATATCCTAGTGCGCCTTACTCCAAGGCACCTATTAGCACTCGGAGAAGGAAAAAATTTCAAGGTTGAGAGTTTGTGTCAAAGTCAATGTTCGACCAGGCATAGTCAATATTTGACCAATGAGAATCAAAGTTTACCTAGTCAAAGTTGGAAAAACTCTAAGTCAATATAAATCATGAATAAAAAGGTATATCATCTACCCTATTCATCTCTCTCAATATCCCTTGAAGATAACATGTGGATAATTGATAGTGGAGTTTCCAGGAATATGACAGGAGACCATTTCACACTCTCCAATATGAACGAAAAGAAGATATCTCACAAAGTAGAACTTGGAAACAATAACACCTATCAAGTCAAAGGAATTGGTCAAGCCTCCATCAAATTGGAATGAGGTAACAATGTTCATTTGAGTAATTCCTTATATGTACCTAGCTTAGAAAAGAATCTTGTATCTATCTCTTGCTTAGAAGACAAAGGAAACATAATAGATTTTGTAGATGTTGAGGTACTAGATTGGTCTAGAGACTCCATTAAAGAGAATGCTATAGTTATTGGAACTCATGAATGTGACATCCCCAAAAATAAAGTAATATTGAAATTTAAATTTGTTGGAAAATTATTCCATTTTTAGTAAATTCGAATTTGGAATTTTTTTGCCATTTTTTGCAATTTCGAATTTCGAATTTGATAATTGTAATTAATTATTATGACTTTTGGGAAGAGATCTGATTTGATCCAACTAACTATTTGACTATGACACTTGTGTGAAAAAAAAATATTTTATATTGATTGCAGGAGGAAAAATGGACCAGCCATGTTAAAAAATCAGCTGACCATGAATCCATGAGTGGGGAACATGTTGGAACTACCTCTAGGATGATTGTTACAAGTGGAAAATCAGAGATTTGGCCATTGGCAGCCCTTGAAAATCATGGATTTAGAAAGCTGCGAAAATTCCCAAGGGAGGGAAAAAGACCTAGGCAAAAAGTTTTTTTTTGGATAAATAACATATGTGAGGAGGCAGGACGCTGCCAAGTATGCTAGGGAAGGAGACTATTGATTTAATTTCTGTTATGAACACTATTGATTGAGTGTGAGGTAAGAGGAATCTCCTGGAGCTGTAGGACATTGTTGAGGAGAAGTTTCTCCAAGTTCTCCCTCATGGATTCATGGTCAGGCTAGGGGGTGAATCGGGCAAGTAGTTTGGCTACCCTATTCTATGGTTGGGGGGAACGTGGTTGTTCCCTTTGTCTTTCAGCGCATTATTTCAGATATGTTATTTTTGTCCCTTCTCTGGTTGAATGTTATATGGTTAAATACTTGATAGAATGCATCTTTTAATTCTAACTAGAAATAATATTAAGGACAAAAGATCGAATGCATCCCATTGAACTTAGGAACTGCTAGAATGTATCTATACTAGTTCAGAATGGATTACCTTTGCTACATCGTATTACTATTATGAATACTAATTCCTGTAAGAATACTAGCTAAAAGGATATGCCTAGTCATGTCTCCTAGAAGATTTGTTCTGTGGTTTGGATTACTATTGTAGTAAGATAAAACATTGTAGTTGAAAACCCTACAAATAGATTGTAATGCAGATTGGAGTTACCTACGTTTTGAATGCAAATGGAAACTACATAGTGTAGATATATATATATATATGTATGGACATATACTTAATTTCTGGTATATAAAGGCATTAGCAACAATAGTGTAATTAACTGAGATTTTTTCCATGTACCAGCTGAACAATCATGATTATTAGAAGATAACTATAATACAGAAGTGACCTTGCAAATTTCCAGAATTATTATAGAAAACCTACAACATTTACACATTTTTTCAACCAATTTTTAATGAAAAATTTATAGGATGAATGGGTCTATGGGACCACTATTCGAAATGTTGGAATTTATTTTTGGAGTGAATCGGTTAACACAATTTAATTACCATAAATAATCACGAGAGGAGCGAAGGCCTAAGGAAAAAGGGACATCCCAAAACTTCGCATGATTTACTCATACTCCTAGGTAAATTTATAACTGTGTAAATAACAACATAATCACCTACAAATTAAAAGGGGAAGCCTTTAACACGATTACAGTATAAGTGAAAATTGAATTTATTTACCATCATGCTATTTGGAGTTAACTACAGATAAGATATACATATAGTCGGGAATAGCCGAGCACCTTTATTCAATTCAAAATCCTTTTCTTGGAAGAAGCCAATATGGTGTTAGTATTTTAAACCAATGAAATAACCAGTATGTCATTACAGGTAGGCGGGAGGGAAACCCTGAAATTCTTTAAGAAATATTTTACATATCTCAGTCAGATTTTAAACAAATAAATACCCCATACTATGTTTTATTCCAATGATATAAATTATCGTCATAAGATGGGTTACCCTTAATCAAATGCTTCTGAAACTAGAACATAACTACATTGTTAATAAAAGGACTGGAAATGGACCATTCCCTTCCTCTAGAACTAAAAGAATGAGACAGAGAGGGTTATGGGCATGAAACCTGAATACCTTTGTGGCCAAGGATCGGTGTGGATATCCTAAACTGTACACCGACGAGGAATCTGGAAGATGGTACCATTGAAATATTAGTAACTAAATATTCCATTGAAATATTAGTACTAGACAAAATAAGGGTGAATGAAATTATCCACAGAATGGAAATATATCACTTGAAAAAACCTGTACTTATCTTGGATTTGTTGTGGGCATGTTCCATTTCCTAGCAGTGGATTTCCACAAACTGAAGGGGAGGAGCGAGCTTGATTAAATTGATGGGTACCCTCACATCAAAACAAGGCCCCATCTTTAGTTACAACATCTAGTTCAAGAAAGAGGTTATGCAAGAAATTATGGTTTTCATAATTATAACAGAAGTTCTAGCACCGATTCCAAAGACATTAAATAGTGGTTGAATATACTCTAGTTACCGAGGTACAGAACAGATACAGATAATATACTAGATGAAATCTTCGTAAGGAGATAAAACTAAAACACAGTTAATATGAAATTGCCTAATGCTAAATACAGGAATCAGTTTTAAAAATAACAAAAAAAAGAGAGATTAAAGTAACACATAATGATTTAGCCTAGTGACAAACCACAGTAAGTCAATACAGAATCTGTAAATATTTACCTGTTACATGATATAAGGCTTTCGAACCCGAGAGGTACCACTAAATCAATTTTTAGAAAATAGATTTATGAAAGGTTCTTTTTGGGGCTTTCTATTTGGGGTTACGTGTTGTTGACGAGGATGGTATACAAGCAAAAGGGCTCTTTGAGGTGAATGAGTAAATCTGGGTTGGGAAGACATTATTCAAATACTAATCGGAGTATAACCAGTCACGATGGGAATTTAGAGCCTACGAAACAAAATTCATTTAATATGGACAAGGAAATACTACAATTACAGTGTAACTCTCACCCTAATAAAATTAACTTCTGGAATGGGATATTGGAAAATCCTCACAAAATCTCATTACCAAACGATGATGCAGGATAGTGAAGTAGAGTGGGAACATCATTCCCTAAAATCAATCTACTTACGAAACACCAAGGAAACAAAGGAACGAGGTATCAAGCCCTTTTCGGGATTTTCTGAATACATAAGAACGCGGTAATAAAACTACTTATTAGAGGCGAGGAACTTCCAAAAACTTTCTTAGATATTTGGTAATGAGGGAATAACTAATTACAGACAATATAATCACTACGGCCTGTAGGTTAATCCATGGTGGTTACAAGAGAAAGAGAACTCGGCCACAAATCTACAACTAGAGATGCAGAAATAACGAGAATCTTACTAGTGGGTTAGATAGAGATGCCACCTCCACTGTGGAAAAATCCTCACAGCTATTTCCCTTCGCCAAAAAATCTAAGTTGCAGAGCTAGACTTCCAGGGAACCTACCCACAACAAAAATCCATTAACCTAGCGAACCCTTTCCTCAGAGAATAAGGTCTGCGGGTACGATGGACCAAGTGATGAGATAGACTTGGTATGTCTATATTGGATAACAGGTCAGGTGATGGCCTCGACTTTAGAATGTACCCTACCCCCTTTAATTCCCTGACCAGGATTAAATGCTCATCGTACCTACCCCTCCTTTCGTATTCAATGGGATAGGGATTAAGGAAGCACCTTTGTGACTCATGCAAACCTTTAACCCTAAATCAAAATGAATGCAGTTAATACAATGTACAGTTGACGCTACAGTTTTGGACAGGTGGAGCCGAATGGGATTAATAACATGGGAAAAGGGTTATAGCATATTCATACTCTGAGTTTATCTGGAAGGCCTTACCTAACCACTATCCCTTATCTAGATACTTTTAAAATAAAGGGGTTTGCTTATATTAAAACCTTTCACCGAGGAGTAAAATCTAACGCTCTACTCTTTACCTAAGTCTGTTTGATCGTATTGCGTGAATATGTGTATGGTCTAACGCATAAGGCTTAGGCAATAGATCCCAAAGTCATTTGTATTTTAAGCCTATGGTAATGGTTATAGGTAGAAACAGATACGAAATTAATTATAATTACAAGACTTTAAATACAGATTGAAATGTGGAGTAAGCACTTCTTATATCATCGATTTGAAACACTTTAAGTTGGGTGGTAATGATAGTCAATGACATTAAGGACTCTAGTAAACTTTCAAATTCAAGCAATATAATAGAAAGCCTACCTTTCTTGAATATTGAATCTATTTAAGGATAAATGTACAAACAATTTTTATTTTTTTTAGACAGTTTTTTAGGTACATTACATGTGGTATCATAGAAAAAATTACAACACTGGGTCTGAACAGGGCCACATTAGTTGCTTAGTATATATTTTGATTTATGTAAAACTAATAAATCTTATGGTTACAAACATAAATCCCTTTCTTCTTTGTGTTAATTATGGCAGCTCAGGAGGGTGCAGAAATTAGGATGGAAGGAAATCCGCAGTGAGGACCTCTTGGAGATCCAAGACAGAACAATGATGGAAGCTCACCCATAGAGGTGTTGGAAAGAATGAGGAATCTTATTGTTGAATTGCATATTTTCAAATCCGGCAATGAAAAATTGAAGAAATCACAACAGGAACAGCAAGAGATAAATGAATTCCCATTGCGTAGTATAGTGACCAAGAAAAGACCAAAAGGTGATAACCATGACAAAGAGGTCAGCAAAAGGGCCTCTAAGAACTTTGGGCTGGAAATAGAAAAAGAAGACAGTTTGTCTGAAGGAACACCTTCAGCTGGAGACAAAACTAAACCAAACAAAAAAAGAAAACAAGTAGACCACCTTGAAGGAGAATTTAAAAAGATTAAACCAACTACCTTTGATGGAGAATCCAGGGTAGGAGAATAAGTTGAGGCATGGTTGTTGGACATCAAAAAATACCTCTAGATCTACAACTATTCCAGCAACATGAAAATTAGAATGGACATCTACAATCTGAAAGGGAAGGCCAACATTTGCTGGCAAGACCTAAAATTGGCCAAGGGCCTAAAGGAGAAACAGTTGGAATGGTCCGACTTTAAGAAGTATTTCAAGAAACAATACCTTTCTTAAAGCTATTATGAAAGGAAGAGGAAAGAATTTTACGAGTTACGACTTGGACAGATGATGATGGAAGACCTTATAAATAAATTTCTAGAACTACTAAGGTTTGTACCATACATCTGGGAGGATAAGGTAAAAATCCAATGGTTCTTAATCTGTTTACCATAGTCCTATAGGGACATAATTAATTTTGACAACCCCAAATTCTTGAGTGAAGTATTCAGGAAAGCACGAATGTGCTATGACCAGTATAACAGAGGGTATAGTTTCCCAAATCCTGGAAAGATAAGAGAGAAGATTGAATGAACCAACAGAAGAAGGGATACCAACCATCTCCTTATCGAAATGCAACAAAAAGTTTTCCGAAAAAGGATTTTCACTCCAATCATCTGAATACGCAAGGAAACGGTAAATCGGTAAACCTGGGAACGAAGAAGTTTGGGGACAGCTCCCGTGAGCCATTAAAGTGTTGGGAATGTGGAGAGCCTCATCTAAGGAGGAACTGTAAATTTTTAATTTCACCAAATAGAACTGATGTTCATGGTCATAAGACATGGGCAGAAGCCTACATCGGATAAATGCAGCCATAGATGGTCGACAAGCTGACCACCAGTCCTCGGTGGTAGAAATCGAAGGTAAAATCAATAACACTCGAGTTTCTGTTTTAATTGACCCTGGATCTAGGTTAAGTTATATTACTCCTGATGTAGTAGAGTCAAATAAACTTAAGAAACTTAAGCACACAAAATCATGGCTTGTACAACTAGCAACAGGTACTAAAAGGAAAGTAGTTCACTTTATTTCTGATTTTGAGTTCATCTTAGATGGTCAAAATATAAGAACAAATCTGAACATCCTACCACTAGGATCTTACGATATGATTATCGGGATGGATTGGTTGGAACAACACAAAGGAGTACTAGATTGTTATACAAAGATACTTAGCTATAAATACCATGTTGGCATTGTTGGAACAACCCAAGGTATACCAAAACTTGTATCAGTCAGACAAGTTTCAATGATGCAAATCAAGAAATGTATGAGAAAGGGATGTCAAGTTTATGCCATCCAAATAACAGATCTATTAAGAAAACAAGATAAGCCAAAGTTAGAAGACTTTGTTGTCCTATGTAAATTCAGAGACATGTTTGTGGATGAGATACCAGAATTACCTCCTAGAAGGGAAATAGACTTCTCCATAGACCTACTACCTGATTCAACCCCTATCTCAAAAGCACCATACCGAATGAGTCTACCAGAATTGACATAATTAAAAATACAATTACACGAATTGTTAGACAAAGAGTATATCAGGCCGAGTGATTCACCATGGGGGGCACCAGTCCTCTTTGTGAAAAAGAAAGACGATACTCTAAGACTATGTATCGATTATAGACAACTAAACAAAATTAATATTAAGAACAAATACCCCTTACCAAGGATAAATGATCTGTTTGATCAAGTAAGTGGGGCCAAGATCTTTTCAAAGTTGGATTTACGATCTGGTTATTATCAAGTTAGGATAAAATACGAGGACATAAGAAAAACAACGTTTCAGACAAGATATGGACACTACAAATTCGTAGTCATACCTTTCAGACTCACTAACGCACTAGCCACATGTATGTGCACGATGAACAGTATTTTCAGTCAGTACTTAGACAAGTTCATGGTAGTATTTATCGACGATATTCTGGTCTATTCAAAAATGGAGGAAGAACATGATGAACACTTAAGGATAGTTCTGCAAACGTTGAGGAAACACAAACTGTACGCCAAATTTGACAAGTGTGAATTTTATCAAAAAGAAATACAATATCTAGGACATGTAATTTTAGGAGAAGGCATTGTCGTAGACCTAGAGAAGATAAAAGCAATTATGGAATGGCCAATACCTAAGGATGTAGCGAATATTCTGTCATTTATGGGAATCACCACATATTACCGCAGATTCATACAAGGGTTTTCCAATATAGCCCACCCTATCACGTCATTACAAAAGAAAGGGACCTAGTTCAATTGGTGAGAGAAGTGTCAAGACAGTGTTAACAAGTTGAAGGAATTACTGACAACTGCACCCATATTGAAGGTAGAAGACCCAAATAAAGACTTCACCGTATGTGTTGATGCAAGTAAAGAAGGACTATGTGGTGTCCTAACTCAGGAAGGACATGTTATTTGTTATGAGTCCCATAAATTAAAAGAACACAAGCGAAATTATGTCACTCACGACTTAGAATTGGCAGTGGTAATACACGCCTTAAAAATGTGGCGACACTACATAATGGGCAGAAAATTTCTACTATTGATGGATAATAGCGGGGTAAAATATCTATTTAGCCAACCAGATCCTAATGCAAGACAAGCAAGATGACTAGCCTTCTTGAGCGAATTCAACTTCGAAGTCAGACACATCAAGAGTAAGGAAAATAAAGTAGCAGACACTTTAAGCAGAAGAGTCCATGGGTTATTTGAGATAAATATCAGCAGGGAAGAAAGTGATCTAGAACAAAGAATAAGGACGACATGCATTAATGACGAAAATTACACTAAGATAATGGAAGAATTACAGAACATTATCGCAAACTCAGATAAACCAGATCTAAGTATCGACAAGAAGGTATTATTACGATTTAAAAACAAACTTTACATACCAGATTTGACATAGTTAAAATTAACAGTTTTGGACGAAGTGCATAAGAAACCATATTCTCGCCATCCAGGTTACCAGAAAATAGTAACATGTAGAAAACTATTTTACTAGCCTAATATGAAGGGTGAAACAACAGAGTACTTGGCTAGGTGACAAGATTGTCAGCAGGTTAAGGTCGAACACTAGCATCCAGCCGGCCTATTACATCCATTACCAGTACCAGGATGGAAATGAGAGATCATATCACTGTACTTTATAATAGGTTTGCCTAAAAATCATAAACATAATGATTCTATCATGGTTGTAATCGATAAACTCAGTAAGTCTACAAACTTTATTCATGTAAATTCTACTTTTAAAGCTATAAACATTGCTGAAATATTCATGAAAGAAATTTTTAAACTGCATGGTATTCCTAAAATGGTGATTTCAGATAGAGACGTAACATTTACATCCGCTTTTTGGAAGGAATTGTTTGCAGGGATAAATACTAACTTGAATTTCAGTACGAGTTATCATCCACAAACAGATGGACAGACCGAAAGGACAAACCAAATCATAGAGGATATGCTCTGCATGTACGTAATAACAAAACCGAGCAAGTGGGAAGACTACCTGCATTTGGTAGAATTTGCATATAACAATGGGTACCAAACTTCGGCTAAGTTGATCCCTTTCGAAGTATTGTACGACAAAAAGTGTAGAACTCCAATTAGCTGGGATAACCCGACTGACAGACTCATGGTTGGACTAGAGATGCTCCAAGAAATGGAGAACATGGTAATAGAGGTACAACATAACTTGAAAGAAGCACAAGACAGACATAAGAGCTATGCAGATCAGAAAAGAAGACACTTGGAATTTCAAGTGGGAGACCATGTTTATTTGAAGGTCAAAGCCCGAAAAAGCTCTTTGAAGTTAAGGAATTGTGCCAAGCTAGCACCCAGGTTTTGGGGGCCCTTCGAGATACTAGATCGAATTGGACTCGTAGCATATCAACTTGCACTTCCAACTAATTTAAGAATTCATAATGTATTACATGTTTCTTTTTTGAAAAAGTATATTCATGACCCTACTCATATGATTGATTGGAACTTGATGCAGGTGGAACCCAAAGGCAAGATCCAGGTGGAACCCCTACACATTTTGGACCAGAGAGAAATAACACATTGGAATAGATTCGTCACTCAGGTAAAGGTGCAATGGAAGCACTTTAGTGCTGAGGAGGCCACTTGGGAGTTGGAGGGAGATTTGTGGAAATATCATCCAATCCTGTTCCAAGAAATGAACGAACAATGAGGACAATGTTTTATTGAAGGGGGAAAGGATGTGACATCCCCAAAAATAAAGTAATTTCGAAATTTAAATTGGTTGGAAAATTATTTTGTTTTTAGTAAATTTGAATTTGGAAATTTTTTCCCATTTTTGGCAATTCTGAATTTCAAATTTGATAATTGTAATTAATTATTATGACTGTTGGGCAAAGATATGATTTGACCCAACTAACTATTTGACTATGACACTTGTGTGAAAACAAAATATTTTATATTGATTGTTGGAGGACAAATGGAACAACCATGTTAAAAAATCAGTTGACCATGACTCCATGAGTGGGGAACATGTTGGAATTACCTCTGGGCTGGTTGTTACAACTAGAAAATCAGATATTTGGCCATTGGCAGCCCCTGAAAGTCATGGATTTAGAAAGCTACAAAAATTCCCAAGGGAGGGAAAAAGACCTAGGCAAAAAGACTTTTTTTGGATAAATAGCATATGTGAGGAGGTAGGACATTGCCAAGTATGCTAGGGAAGGAGACTATTGATTTACTTGCTGTTATGAACACTATTGATTGAGTGTGAGGCAAGAGGAATCTGTTGGAGCTGTAGGACATTGCTGAGGAGAAGTTTTTCCAAGTTCGCCCTCATGGATTCATGGTCAGGCTTGGGGGTGAATGAGGTAAGTAGTTTGGCTGCCCTGTTCTATGGTTGGGAGGAACGTGGTTGTTCCCTTTTTCTTTCAACACATTATTTTGGATATGTTATTTATGTCCCTTCTCTGGTTGAATGTTATATGGTTAAATAATTGATAGAATGCATCTATTAATTCTAACTAGAAATAATATTAAGGACGAAAGATCGAATGCATCCTATTGAACTTAGGAACTGCTAGAATGTCTCTACACTAGTTCGAAATGGATTTCCTTTGCTGCATCATATTACTGTTATGAATACTAATTCCCATAAGAATACTAGCTGAAAGGATATGCCTAGTCAAGTCTCCTAGAAGATTTTTTCTATGGTTTGGATTACTACTGTAGTAAGATAAAACATTGTAGTTGAAAACCCCACAAATAGATTGTAATGAAGATTGGAGTTACCTACATTTTAAATGCAAATGGAAACTACATAGTGTATATATATATATATATATATATGTATGTATGTATGGGCGTATACATACTTTCTCGTATATAAAGGCATGAGAAACAATAGTGTAATTAACTGAGATTTCTTCCATGTACCAGTTGAACAAACATGATTATTAGGAGATAACTATAAATCACAACTGCCTAATATATATATATATATATATATAATACGGAAGTGACCTTGCAAATTTCCAGAATTATTATAGAAAACCTACAGGATTTACACATTTTTTCAACTGGTGTTTAATGAAAAAGTTATAGGATGAATGGGTCTATGGGACCACAAATCGAAATGTTGGAATTTATTTTTGGAGTGAATTGGTTAACATAGTTTAATTACCAGAACTAATCATGAGAGGTGCAAAGGCCCAAGGAAAAAGGGACATTCTGAAACTTCACATGATTTACTCATACTCCTGGATAAATTCATAACTGTGTAAATAACAAGATAATCACCTAGAAATCAAAAGGGGAAGGCTTTAACACGATTACAATATAAATTCAAATTGAATGTATTTACCATCATGCTATCTGGAGTTAACTACAGATAAGCTATACATATAGTCGGCAATAGTTGAGCACATTTATTCAATTCAAAATCCTTTTCTTGGAAGAAGCCAATATGGCATTAGTATTTTAAACCAATGAAATAACCAATATGCCATTACAAGTAGGCGGGAGGGAAACCTTGAAATTATTTAAGAAATATTTTACATATCTCAGCCAGATTTTAAACAAATAAATACTCCATACTGTATTTTATTCCAACGATAGAAATTACTGTCATAAGACAGGTTACCCTTCATCAAACGGTACTAAAACTAGAACAAAACTACACTATTAATAAAAGCACTGGAAAGGGACCATGCCCTTCCTCTAGAACTAAAAGAATGAGACAAAGAGGGTTATGGGCACATAACTCGAATACCTTTGTTGCCAAGTGTTATATCCTCAAATAAATGGATGGAGATTTTTCTTTTTAGGAGATAAATTGTGGTCCAAAAAATTTATTTCTAAATTTATTTAGGTATGTTAGAGAGTATATTTTCTGTAAACAAACTTGGAAAGAACTTTTGATTTGGTTTTGTCAAGAAAAAGAGAGAATCTCAGGTTTTGGTGGTTTACGCAAGCCTGAAAAGTGTTGATTAACCACTGAAAGCCTTCATTCTCCATAGTTAAGGGAGAAAAGAAAAAGCCCAGTTAACCACCGAAAAGGTTTCTACGGAAAAAAATAAAATCACATGCTTTCACATGAAGCATCTATCAGTTGGCGTAATCATGAAGACATAACCATCGAAAGTCCATCGAGGTGGTGAGGTATGCATGTTATTATTGCATCTATCTAAAGATTGATACCTTGTTGTACTTTTAACTACATTTGTCATTTCATAATTAAGGCTCGGTAGAGACACAAAAACTTAGGTGTGATTCCCGACTAACAGAAATGATTAGTCACATGGCCCCTCATTATCTCCAGTTACGAGGATGCAGATCCATTATGACCCTAATTAATCTCTATTTTGATTCCATTAATTAACAATTTGAATCCGAGAGTCATTGTGACAGTCTTGAGCCCGTGATTTCATCAAGTAAACGCATACTCAAAGGCCATAATCTTGTTTTTTGTGGTGATTTCCAAGTGGAGTTCGAGTTCAGCAGATGGTTATTGAGCCAATTGTCATACCAATCAAGCCAGGTCGATTCATCAGGTCTCCCATCAATTTGTCTTTCTACCTGCACAAAGCTCTCACAAAAATGGCTAGACAAGTCAAGGTGAAGCCTACCAAAGTGGCCAGCAGGTTGTCACACCAAGGGTTGATTACACTCATTATTAAAGAGTCCTTGAAGAAGAAACAAGTGGACTAGAATTACTTCCTATTTTGGAATGAGTTCCAAACGAATTTTCAACAAGATGAAAAGGGGAAGAAGTTTTCTACTAAGAAGTCCATCACCCTTAAGAGAAGCCGAAGAAAAAGGAAGTCTATCTCACCTCCAAGAGAGACGAAAAAACCATCCTATGCTAAAAGAAAAAGAACCAAAAGGAAATTACAGTTTGGTAAATTACAGAAGGAGATAAACCCTTGAACTTACCATATAGTGACTCAGAGCCAGAGCAGAAGTTAGCAGAGACACAGGGTGATGAAAAGGCTAAGCAACTTGCAGAAGATTATCCCAACTTTCCCTCACCAACTCCTCCAGAGGAACACAATCAACCATTAGAAAAAGCTTCTCCAAGCAAGCCTAAAACATCCAAGACTCAGAAAATCAATAAACTTCTTAAACAGATCTATGAGATGGAAGTTTTAGAAAGAGTCATTAAAAAGGAAAATATAGACTTGACTGAAAGAAATGTAGAACTTTATAACATGAACCAAAGTCTCAAGGAAAAGCATGATAAAATCAAGGACAGGAATAGGGTGCTGATAAGAGAGAACATGAAGTTGTACAGGCAACTTAGACTTCTAAGGCTAAAGTTAAAAGAGTCTCAAACTCCAACACAGTATCAAACAGGTTTGGAAACTCTAGTCGAGTTAGCTACAACAATGGTGGATATACCACAGTCTTCCACACAACAAGTTAAATCTCACAGATCTGTATGAGGAAGAGCTGCATCATCAAAGAGGCCTTGAACACTCAACAAAGCATCAAGGTAATCAATTTTTGCAATTTTGAAGTTTTGGACAAAGCTAAGTTTTCGGTGGTTTAGGCGAACAGGACGAGTGTTCATTAACCACTAAAAGTAGAGCTTTTGGTAGTTAATACACCCATAATTCCTCTGTGTTAACCATCGAAACCTGTAACTGGCCAGAGAAAGATAAATTTTGCATAGATCGAGGTTTTACTAATCCAAATCATTTGAAAACACTTGTAATGGATAGATGTTGAATTATATAGTCAAATTCAAGATCCATTTTTGGTGTACAAGGATTAGAAAAGGTATCCAAGTTGGTTTGGCACCTATTTTGGTGGCAACAAATTAGGATTTTTGCACATCTTATCAAATTCGAATTTTATCTCTTGGAAGAGTCATTAATCATCCTTGGAAGACTATTCTGCATTGCACAAGGACTCTACAAGATTTGAAGACCATTAAATGTGGAATTGACCTCATTTTGAGGATCATTCCTTATCTTTTGTAAGATAGTTTTGACTTTCTATTTTTAGCATATCTGATCCATTAATTTAGGATCTAGATACTGTGTTGTAAAAGCTATAAAGCTGAAAATAGAAGATGAACACACGGTTCGATTTTGAGTTCTATATTCTATTGTTTTGTATGAAATACATTTTATTTAATATATCAACCTACAAGCTTCTTTCATTTGTTATTGTCAGACCCTCCTTCATCTTTGTCTATGCATATGATTAGAATTCATTCTTTTGTCTCTATTTAATGGTCCTATGGTAACTTTCATCTTACTTTTGATTGTTAAGCAAGAATCATAAGCATCTTTGGCTAGTTTGTTGACCCATCATATATATGGTTTATGTATGTTTTGGTTAACCGATTGGTTTTCTTATCCATTTGTTATACAAATATATCTGATAAATAACTCTTGAAGGCCTTGTATTGCATGAATATAGTTAGACTGTCTTGAAAATACAATCCAGAGATTAATATATTCATCTTGATCCAAACCCACACCTATTATTGAGAAAATAGTTTCCAAAAAGATTAAGTTACCAGGAATCTTTGACTTCCAACGTAAGAGAGTTTCCTAGAGTGGTAAAACCAAGGATGGGTGTGAATATCTGAAACTGTACATCGACAAGGAATCTGCAAGATGGTACCATTGAAATATTAGTAACTAAATAAACCCTCGAAATATTAGTACTACACGAAATAAGGGTGAATGAAATTTTCCACAGAATGGAAATAAATCACTTGACAAAACCTGTACCTATCTTGGATTTGTCATGGGCATGTTCCATTTCCCAGTGCTGATTCCCACCAACCGAAGGGGAGGAGTGAGATTGATTAAATTGATGGGTACCCTCACATAAAAATAGGGCCCCATATTTAGTTACAACATCCAGCTCAAGAAAGAGGTTATGCAAGAAATTATGGTTTTCGTAATTATAAAAGAAGTTCCAGCACCGATTCCAAAAACATTAAATAGTGGTTCAATATACTCTAGCTACCGAGGTATAGATGAGATATAGATAATATACTAGACGAAATCTTCGTAAGGAGTTAAAATCGAAACACAGTTAATATGAAATTGCCTAATGT